>PVLC010003412.1:0-52627 GCA_004027655.1 Graphiurus murinus
CCAGTGAGTCTGTCAGGGAGTATTCACTCAGGCAACTTCAGTAACACTCTCTCCTATTGGGCACGCTCTGACGTGCTGGCGCATGCGCTCTGACGTGGCACAGCCCTAGGATGTTACCACATGCAGCTGCTCCTGGCACTCTGCCAGGCGCCATCTTGAGGCGAGTTCTCTCTGGGCCTGCCGGGCTAAGACCCCAACAGTTCACCATATGCAAATCAATACATGTAATTCACCACATAAATAGCACTAGGAACAAAAATCACATGTTCATCTCAATAGATGCTGAAAAGACATTTATCAAAATCTAAACACCCATTCATGTTAAAAAAACATTGCAGAAAATCAGAATATCAGAATAGAAGGGATTTACCTCAGCATCATAAAGGCAATACACAATAAACCCACAGCCAACATCATACTGAATGGGGAAAAACTGCTTGTTAAAATCAGTAACAAGACAAGGATGCCCACTATTCACACTCCTTTCCAATACAGTACTCAAAACTCTAGCCAGAACAATAAGACAAGAGCAGGAAATAAAAGAATACAAATAGAAAAAGAAGAATTGAAATTATCTTTGTTTGCAGATGACACGATCCTACACTTATAAGACCCCCCCCCCAGAAGAAAAACTCAACCAAAAGACTTCTAGAGCTGATTAGCAACTTCAGCAAAGTAGTGGGATACAAGATTAATCTACAAAAATCAGTAGCTTTTCTACTCGCCAACCATGAATCCACTAAAAAAGAAACCTGGAAAACAATTCCATTCACAATAACCTCAAAAACAATAAAATACCTATAAACAAATCTAACCAAGAATGTAAAAGACCTCTACAATGAAAATTATAAAACACTAAAGAAAGAAAATGAACAAGATCTTAGAAGACAGAGCAATCTCCCATGCTCTTGGATAGACAGAATAAATATTATCAAAGCTTCCATTCTACCAAAAGCAATCTACAGATTCAATGAATTCCTATTAAATTGCCAAAGTGATTCTTCATACAACTAGAAAAATCAGTCCTAAATGTCATAGGGAAAAAAAAAATATCCAAAACAGCTAAAACAATTCTCAGCAATAAGAACTAGGCAGGAGGCATCCTCCCTACCCCACCCCACCCCCGTCTCTCATCTTTGTCATCCAAGACTGGCCAAGACATGCCCACTTGACATCCGTCTGCTTTTTACCCCATAGCTCCTAATGCTGATCACATCCTGCCTGGACTCCTGAAAGTCCTCCCTAACTAACCTCTCTACCTCTCTTTTCTCCAACCACTTCCCCAAACTGCAGGCAGCATGATCTTTCCAAAATGCAAACCTGCGGATGGGTGCATGCCTGTACTACCACTAGTTGGGAGGCTGAGACAGAAGGAGTGCAACTTTGAGGTCAGCCTCAGCAACTTCTCAAAACCCTCAGTAATTTAGCAAGACCCTATTTCAAAATAAATAAATAGGCCTGTAGATGTAGCCTGGAGGTAAAAGGCCCCAGTACTAACTACATACATACATACATACATACATATATAAATACATAAATTGAATTTAAAAATAAATAGCATCGGGGAAGGGGTCAAATGAGAATTGTGTGCAAATATGTTGTTAACAATTTGTACTTAACAAAGATGTACGCTATATTGCACGAATTACTACAATAAAAATTAAAAAATTAAAAAAAATAAAATAAAATAAATAGCAGGTGTGATGGCGCACCCTTGTAATCCCAGTACTTGGAAGGTTGAGACAGGAGGATCAAGTTCGCAGTCAGCCTCATCTACTTAGTGTTGCTCTCCGCAACTTAGTGAGACCCTGTTTCAAAATAAAAGAATAAAAAATAGACTGGGGGTGTAGCTCGGAGGTAGAATGCCCCTGGTTCAATCCCCAGTACTGCAACAACAACAACAAAAACGATGCAAACCTGTTCCTATTGTTCTCTTGCTTAAAGCCTTGTATGGTTTCCCAGTGCTACAGGATTAAGTCTGGCTCCCAGCATTCTCTCAAGCCTTTTGTAACCTGGACCCTCTTCTGGTCATCATGTCCCCTCTCCCAGGCAAGGGCCTTATTGAACTGCTTGTGTTCTGACCTCTGGTCCTTTCCCTGTCTTGGACTCTCTCCACTTCCGCGTGTCCACCTCTGGTTTCCAGGAAACCTACTTAGGAGGTTCTTGGGAAGTAACCAAGCTCTGCACAGGCAGTGAGAAGGCAAAGAGGGGGACTTGCAGAAATCATATTGATGGATCCCATCGACCAATTAGATTGGCATTACAGGAAGTGGGGATATGAGCAGAAAGGGGAAGTCTCTGGGGTTTAAACTTACTGTTGTTTTGTTTTGTTTTGTTTTGTTTTTGCTGCCGAGGATGGAACCCAGGACCTCATGAACAGCAAGCACACACCCTACCTCTAAACTATACCCTCGGCCACTGGGATTTAATTTCAGAACGTCTTGGGCATGGTCATTCCCTCCCACCAACCAACACTGACAGTCTTTGCATAATCCATGCTCAGACTTCCCAGGATACCCCCAGCTTTGGCCCCAGAGTTTCTTGGGACCTGCTGTCTTAGTTCTCAGTTTTAGGATCTGAAACTCTGAGCAGACATTTTAGTAGCATCAGGTCATTATTGTCATCTTAATAATTATTTATTCAACAAGAACTTGAACTATAACATCCATGGTGACTCGCACTGGTATCTCTTTCCACATGCAGAGTGGGAGTGTTAGCCTTGAGCCTGCCAGACCTGGAAAGCACATCCATGGCCAATGGTGCTAGCTTTGGCTCTGTGGTTTTCATACCTAGGGCTCTCTACTCACCCCACCTTGTTGGGGCTGTCTCATTGTTCACCTCTCCTGGCAGAGACAGCAGCCATTGCAGAGTGGACTGCTATGCCATGGCTTACCAGGAAACAGTCACCATTCTAGCCAGAGGGTGCACCACAAGCAGAAGAGGCTCCCGTAGGCTGGAATTGACGAGGAGCTCATGTCTCCTCCACTGCTGCCCACCAAAGGCACCTTCAGGGCAGGGGGTTAATTTGAACATGACTGGTAACCATCCAGCACAGCCTTGCTGGGCTTCCCCTGTCACAAGACTCACTGAGCTCAGTATTTCCAAAGCACTGGTCTCCATTGGCCAAGCAGTGACTTGTGGAAGCAGGAAAGGTCAGGGTGGTTTTCTTGGAGCTAAGAGGACTGTGATGCATGCAGAGAAAAGGGCTCAGGACACACTGGCAGCAACAGGCACAGTAAGGAGTGTGCAATTGGAGGCTCGGCCATTGCAATGGAAGCCAGACTCACCACTTGCTGAAACTGTGACCTTGGCATAATCATCTAGCCTCTCCACATTCCTCATCTGCAAAATGGGCATCTTAAAGTAACTATACCCAGGACTGTCTTGAGCATTAGACTAAAAGACTTGTACAAACCGCACAGCACTCAACACGCTGGACAGTACAATGGTCTGGCCTGCAGAGCCTTTTGGTAGAGTAAATAAGTGACATGCCATCCAATTCCCACACCAGGTTTTTAGAGTTCCCTGTCCCTGCAGGCTTCTTCTTATTCTTTTCTTGCATTTATGAAATTTTATTCCCTCTTAAAAAGAGCTTCCAAAATGTAACTGCCCTGGGAAATGACTAGTAAATAGCTCTTTATTCTCTTGCCTTTTAAAAATATTTTTACTGCCAGGCACAGTGGGCACACCTGTAATTTCAGTGTTTGGGAGGCTGAGACAGAAGGATCACAGGTTGGAGGCCAGCCTCAGCAACTGAGCAAGGTCATGTTCCAAAATAATAAAATAGGTCTGGGTGTGTAGCTCAGAGGTGAAATGCCCCTAGATTCAATTCCCAGTACAACACACAAAAACATCTTTTATAATTTACCATTGGTGACATGTATCACATTCTCAATGTGGTGTAACCATGGTGTGGGCTCATTCCAGCACGTTTCATCAGCCCCAGTGAAAACCCCACACCCGCTCACGGTCGCTCTATACCCATTGCCCTCTACCCCAGCCCTTGGCAGCCATGCAGCTGCTCCCTGTGGACTTGCCTACTCTGGATATGTCATTTAAATGGAAAACTTTTGCACTTTTTTTTTTTTTCTTGGTATTGGGAGTTGAGCCCACGAGCGTTCTACCTCCAAGCTATACCCAAGCCCTTTTTATTTTTTACAAACAAGGTCTTGCTAAGTTGTCAAAGGCTAGCCTGAAACCTGCAGTCCTCCATCTCGACCTCCCAAGTACTGGGGTTGCAAGTATGTGCCATTGTACCTGGCTGTTATGTGCTTAAGGTATAGTTCTGCCGGCAATTGGCAGCAGTAAGCTCAGTGGTCAAAAGAACACTGCGGGAGCCAGGTTCACCTGGGTCTGAGCCCAGCCCTGCCACTACTGACTGCACCACAGCAGGTGAATAACCTAACATTTCCACAACTTGGTTTCCTCCTTTAGAAAACAAGGATTATCACATAGCATCCTTGCCTAGAGACATGAGACATGGCCAGGATGTTGGTCATGGCCATTGATATTAGTGTCAATTTCACAAATAATGCAGGCTCATTGAAAAAGATTTGGAAAGCACATAAATGTATAAATACGGAAGGAAACCACCCAAGTTCCCCACAAAGGTGGATGAAGGTAGTGACCTCGGCTTGTGGCGCCCATCAGCAGCAATTGCATAGGGTGAATGGACACAGCTCAGCTTTGAAGGTGGGCAGCCTGAAGTCTACCTCTCTGCCTGTCACTCCATGGTGGCCTTGCATGAGTCACTTAACCCCAGAGTCCTTGGTCTTCATCCATCATGGTCCATGGGAAACACCAGCATCCTGACGTTGATGTGAGAATTTCAAAGAAGTGCTCATTTAGCATAATTTTCTCAAGTTCCATCCATTTTCCTACAAACAACATTGTTTGGTGAGATCACCAGTTTAAGAAAGTCAAGGATCATATGTTTTTTTTTGTCATATGTGGAAGCTAGAGAGAAAATAGGAAACAAAAGGGACTTCAGATAAAAGAAGAGCAAGACCAGTGGAATAGTGGGAGGGGGTGGGGGAGGGAAAAAGGAATCTTGAGGAAGGAAAGAGATCAAATAGCACTGCAACTATATATGAAGGTCTCATTACCAAGCTCACTAACGTGTACCAGGAAGGAAAAGGGGAGAGCAGGGTGAGATGCAGAAGGAAATACAGCAAGTGCTGTGTACATGTACAAATGTGTCACTTTTAATTTCACTATGATGTATAATTACAATGCACCAGTAAAATTATACACACAAAAGAAGTATTCAATGCCAAGTGCCCAAATCATAGTAGGATCTCAACAGTTGCATGAACATGCATAGCCCATAGAAGGCGGCTCATGAGAAGGCGGTGAGTCACAGGCTACAAGTGCAGTGGCTGTGCAGAGGGAGGAGGCGCAGCCAGTGGTAGCGCAGAAGATGGAGATTCGGAGGTTGTAAGAATAACGCTAGCAATGATAATAAAGGACCAGCCTAGGTGTCCTTCTACAGAAGACTAGAGAAAAACAATACAGTATATGCACACAATGGAATTTTACTCCACCATAAAGAACAAAATTACATCATTTGCAGGAACATGGATGGAGCTAGGAAATCTTATGCTAAGTGAGATCGACCAGTCTCAGAAAGTCAAAGGTCAGATGGTTTCTCTCCTATGTGGAAGCTGGAGAACAAACAGGAAACAAAAAGGACTTCAGAAAATGAGGAGAGAGACCAGGAGAATCATGGAAGGAGGAGGGAGGAGGGATATGAGGAGGAAGGAAACAGTTCAAATCCTGCTATTCCATATATGAAGGTATCACCACCGATCTCACCAACATGTCTGGGGTGGGGGGGCGAGCTGGGTGTGATATGGAGGGAAACACAGCAACTGCTGTGGCAAGTTGTTTGTATCACTTTGAACCTCTCTATGGTGTATAATTATAAGCACCAATGAAAGTATAAAAAAATAGCAATAGTGGCACTTTGATGGAGGGTTGCTGTGTGCCAGGCAACCAGCCAAGCCCACCTTACCTCCTCCTCGACACCACGAGATGCTTTACTAGCCAGGCTGCCAACTCCCGAAGGATGGAGCTGCTGACTGTGCCATGGGCTGACATGGGCACCTTCTCCTTGCCCTCAAAGTCCACCTTGCCTCTCTGATTCTAGAAATCCTGACCACCCTTTGAAGCACTCGTCTCCTCCCTCTGCACAGCAACCTGGTCCAGCTTGCCCGGACACACCTCCTCCGCATCTCCAAACACATATGCCTTTTTTTTAAACCTAGGAATATTCTACCTCTGATCTATACCCCTAGCCCTTTTTATTTTGAAACAGGGCCTTACTAAGTTGCTGAGGCTGGCCTCAAACCCACATGCCTCCTGTTTCAGCCTCCCAAGTATTGGTCTTACAAGCAGGTACCACCATACCTGGCTCAAAATATAGACTTTTATGCCAATTCAGAAACATTCCAGAGGGTGGCAAGCCAGTTCAGGTATCCGAACCCAGTTTGTGCAGCTCAAACACACAGGCCAAAGCTGCATGCTGCTTTCCAGAAGGTGAAAGCAAAGCCACCTCGGCTTAGAATATGCCAGAATCCAATGGAATGTAAATGGATCTCTTAATGCAGAGAGGAGATGAATGTAGCTGTGGCTGCTGGTTTGGTTTAGTCCTCGTTCACCAGGAATGTCTGCCTCTGGGTAAAGGGTACACATAGATTGGCTTGGGCCCCAAGCATGTAAGCTTGGCAATAATTACATTAATTTGCTCCATCAAATAAGAGGCAGCTGTGGTCACTCCTAGTGCTTCCAAAATCCATACAGGTGACCTTGGGTAGACTCATCTCCTTTCCTACACTGAGTAGCACTAGATGGCAAAAAGAGCATGAGGCAAAACCCAGTCTCATCTCCTGACCACTAGCCAGCTGTGTGACCTTAGGCCAGTCACTTCTCTGAGTCTCGGTTTCCATACCTGTAAAATAAGAGATTTGGCTGAAGATAGCTAGATCCACTTCTGGCTCTGAAATCCCTCTTCAGGCCATTCACATGAACTTTTGGCTCAGCAAATAAGGACAAAATAAATACACTATGGCTGTTCTAGATTGTGCCTTTCTAGATTGGTTGTCAAACACTGCAGCAAGCAAAGCCTTGGCAGTATACTGAAGTCTTCCTGATGGAACATGTGTCCTAAAACTTCTAGAACCATTCAAAACTTGAAGGAGTAAATAGCTTAATTTTTCACAAAAGGAAGAGTACTTCTGTGATGTCCCCAGCTCCATTTATCTTCTCTCTAACTTGAATGTTCAGAGGCAGATTTAACAGGCTTCTGAATCAGCAATCTAGGTTAGAATTCTGGCTCCAGGGAAAGTTACTCTCTGAACTGCAGTTTCCTCTTCTATAAATTGGGTGTTAATATCAACATAAAACACGGTTGAAACTGGGTGCAGTAGCACACTACTGTCATCCCAGTAACTTGGAGGCTGAGGCAGGAGGATCACAGGTTAGAGGCCAGTCTCAGCAACTTAGCAAGAACTTGTTTCAAAATAAAAAGGGTTGGGGGTTGGGTAGTTTAGTGATAGAGCAACTTTGGATTCAATCCCCAGCAAAGGGGGAAAGATGGTTGAAGAAATTAGTGGAAATTTGTGCTGAGTGACCCCAAGTGCATTAAACATGAGACACCCACTCCATGCCAGCTGCTTCGCACTGTGCACCTGGACTGGCCTCTCTCTCCCACCTGGTGGAGGCACACACTTGTCCACTAATGACCCTGCTCTTGTCTTTCTGTTCCTGCCCTCTGAGTTCATGCTATACCACACCCTCAGCATACTCAGCATGTCACTGTTTCTCCCTTCCATCATCAACATGTCTTTGAGGTGGTGGATTTTTTTTTTTTTTATGGTACTGGGGATTGAACCCAGGGGCGTTCTACCTCTGATCTACACCCCCAGCCCCATTTTTTAATTCTTTATTTTGAAACAGGGTCTCACTAAGTTACGGAGGCCTCACTAAATAGCTGAGGCTGGCCATGAACCTGGATCCTCTGGTCTCAGCCTCCCAAGTACTGGGATTACAAGCGTGTGCCACCACGCACAGCTTAGGTGGTGGATTTAAATAGATGTCTCATAGTTTTTACTGCAAGCCTTAAAGGGGTCTCTTTCTAAGGACTCCTGGCTTCGTATCTCTTGTGAGGATGTTGATGTCCTCTTCACTGAGGTCAAATGCTCCACGCAGCCTGAAGGAGGAAGGCAGGCACCTCTCCACCACCCAGAGGAGCAAACCATGCCTCCCCACAGCACACAAGACATGAACTTTAATACTTTGCACATTCCACTTTCATGAACCCATACCATGTATTCATGATCTGTTTGGGGAACTAGGGATTGAACCCAAGGGCATTCTACCTCCAAGTTACACACCCATCCCTCTTTAATTCTTATTTGGAAACAGAATCTCTCTAAGCTGCTGAGGCTGGGCTGGCCTTGAACCTATGACCCTCCTGTCTCAATCTCCCAAGTACTGGTATTACAGTTGTGCGCCACCACACCTGGCTATCACATGTTCATGATCTTAAAGCATCCTTGCAAAGAAATAAAATTTTAGTCCTGCTCACTCATCTTACAAGAGGAAGAATAATTACTACTGGTGGGAGGAGTGGCAAGAAATGTTGCTCCTGACTGAGGCACAGCTTCCCTCGGACCCAGCCCTGGTCACAATGGCCCTCTCTGTGGCAGATTATCTACTAGCTCCCCTAAAAGATATATTCACATTCCAACACCCAGACCCTGTGAGCATGACCTTATTGGGAGAAAGGTCTTTCCAGATGTAAGTAAGGGCGTTGAGATGAGAAAATCATCCTGGGCTATCCAGGGGACCCAAGTCTAATGAATAGTGTTCTCATAAGAGGCAGAAAAGGAGGAGACATGGAAAAGGGGTGAAAGGTCACATGAAGACACGGGAGAGAGCCAGGCACAGGGGCCCATGCCTGGAATCCCAGTACTTAAGAGATTGAGACAGGAGGACCTCAGGTTCAAGTTTCGAGGTCCTCTGCAACTTAGTGAGATACTGTCTCAAAATGAAAACTGAAATTGGGCTGGGAGGAGGGGTAGATCAGAAGTAGAATGCCCCTGAGTTCAATTTCTAGCATATGCCCCCCCTACACACACACACACACACACACACACACACACACACACACACACTCACACAAAAGACAGAGGAGAGGATGCAGTGATGTGACCACCAGAACCTCCTGGAGCCACCTCCTAAAACGGGAATTTATAGAACAATTTTTCCAAGAAGCCTCTGAAGGGAACATGGCCCTGTCAACACCTTAGTTTTGGACTTTGGGGCTCTGGAACTATAAAATTGTGATTTCTTTTTTTTTGGGGGGGGGTGGTGAACCCAGGGGCGTTCTACCTCTAAGCTATAGCTGCATCGCTAACCCTGTTTTATTTTTTATTTTGAAACAAGGCCTCACTAAGTTACTGAGTCTGGCCACAAACCTGTGATTCTCTCGTCTGAGCCTCCCAAGTACTAGGATTGCAGGCATGTGCCACCATGCCCTGCTAAGACTGATTTCCCTTTTTTTTTTTTGTACTGGAGATTGAACCTCGGGGCATTCTACCTCTGAACTATACCCCCAGCTCTATTTTATTTTTCATTTTGAAGCAGGTTCTTTCTAAGTTGCTGAGGCCAGCCTCAAATCTGTGACCCTGGTGTCTCAGCTTCCCCAGTACTGGGATTACAAACATGCACCACCACGCCCAGCTAAGACTGTGATTTTTAAGCCACTATGTTTATGGTAATTTATTCTGGCAGCCCTAGGAACCAATGCACCCTTCCTTGCTGGGCTCTGCCCCTCAGAACTGCCTGGCTATACTTCTGCTGGTCCTTCACACATGCTGATCCCTCTGCCCCAGCACTCTTCCATGCCCTTACTGTGTAGCTAAGTGCTACTCTCCTGCTGCTGCCTCTGGAAAGTCTCTGAGCATCAGCTTGGATTCAACCATGGCATGGTCCTGCTCGCCACTCTTTTTGTTGTTTTTTGTTTTGTTTTGTTTTACTTTTCATGACGCTTTAGGATAATGTTTTGTTAAATTCTTTCATTAGCCGGTAAGTTCCATGAGGGCAAGGGTGGATGTGTCCCCAGGGTCAAAGGAACAGTATAAATATGTGTTTCCTACTACATCACTATTTTCTTGCCTGCCTATACCCAAATCAAATTTACCTTCCCTAGGCAGGAACTCACAAATAAAAACTATCACTCTCCTTGACTTCCTGGTAAATGCTCCTATTTTCAGCCTTTCAGAACTTTCTAGTTCTGTTTCTACCCTCTGGGAAGCTTGAATAAAGCTTGTAGACTGTCCCCTAAACTTGCCTAAAAGTGGTACCACATTTTCCAGGGCATCACATCTGGCTTGTGGATGAGCACTCTATCTATCTATCTATCTATCTATCTATCTACCTACCTACCTATTTATTTATTATTTATTTATTTATTTACTTATTTATGGCACTGGGAATTGAGCCCAGGGGCAGTCTACTCTGAGCTACATCCCAACCCTATTTTATTTTCCATTTTGAAACAAGGTCTCACTATGTTGTGAAGGACCTCACTGAGTTGCTGAGGTTGGCCTTGAACCTGTGATCCTGTCTCAACCTCCCAAGTACTAGGATTACAGATGTGCACCATCACTTCTGGTTTTTATTTTAATTTTGAAACAGGGTTTTGCTGGGTTGCTGAGAATCTTGCTAACTTACTGAGGCTGGTTTTAAACCTGCAATCCTCTTGTTTCAGCCTCCCAAGTACTGGGTTTACAGGTGTGCACCACTACATCTGGCTGGTGAACACATTATTTAGATCAGATGAGAAGTCTTCTGGCTGGAATTAATCACAGATGTTCAGAGGATGTCAGACTCCTCCCTCCAGGGATGGGACTCATTCTCTGGGATGTGGAGATCCCTGTCCACGACCAAGCCCCCATCACACACGGAAAGCCCATTTTCAGCTGGAAATATGAAAGCAAACCCAAGAAAATGGGGGTGTAAAAGAGAAAGAAAAATGATAGAACTTATCATCTGAGTCCCTGTATCTAATCACCCAGAAGACCACCATCATCTCTGGACTTCCCAGTCACAAGAATTAATGCATTCTCTTCTTTTCTTTAGATAGTCCATTTTCTATCACCTGTGACTGCAGAGGTCCCAAAGAGACAATGCTTCCACCGTTTGAAAGGAAAGAAGTTACCAAGTGTGGTAGTGCACAACTGTAATCCCAGTCAGTATTTGGGAGGCTGAGACAGGAGGATTGCAGATTTGAGGCCTGCCTCAGCAATTTAGCGAGACTCTATTTCAAAATAAAAAAATGAAGCCAGTCGTGGTGGCACACACCTGTAATCCCAGTACTTGGGAAGCTGAGACAGGAGGATTGCAGGTTCGAGGACAACCTCAGCAAGTAGTGAGACTCTCATCAACCTAGGAAGACCCTGTTTTCAAATGAGAAATAAAATGGGGCTGGAGGTGTAGCTCAAAGGTAGAATGCCTCTGGGTTCAATCTTCAGGAAAGAAAGAAAGGGCCCTGGGGAGTCTGTTGCACGTCCAAGCTCATGCAGCCATGGAGTAGTGAGGCAAACCCAGTCCACGAGGCAGGCAGGTAGGCAGGCAGAGGGAGAGCAGCAAAGCTGGAAGAGAGGCAGCATCCCTGAGTTCTCTGAATACAAACTGCAATAATTTGAGCATCTATTTCAACAATGAAGTCTTCGATGCCTAAAATGCCCATTACTGCTGAATCAGTGCTCTTCCACCTTGACCTTGAGGCCTAACTGGAATCAGGAGTGTCTTCTAATCTCTTATATAGCTCTATTCTGAATGTGTTGCTTTTTTTTTTCTTTTTCTTTTCTTTTTTTTTTTTTTTTTTTTTTTTGGTATTGGGGATTGAACCCAGGGGCATTTTACCTCCAAGCTACACCTCCAGCCCTTTTTATTTTTTATATTGAAACAGGGCCTCGCCAAGTTGCTGGTCTCAAATCTGTGATCCTCCTGTCTTGGCCTCTCAAGAACTGGGATTGCAAGTGTGTGCCACCATGCCTGGCTGGCTGGCATTTTACACCTTTAGCCATAGGACCATGGGACCAAGATGTGACAAGCCACACACCTACAAAGTCTGTGTCCATCGCTCCACTGAAAGCACTCTGGGAGATTCTCCATCTCCCTGGGGCTCAGTCTGTCCTTCCCAGAGACAGGAGCATGTCTGGAGCGTGATACGGGAAACCCACAGAAGAGTTCATTCGCATGCAGTGCAGCTTTGTTTGTAGCTGATACCTTGACCAATGACTGTTAGTATTAGGTTCTCAGGCTCTGAGGACCTGGTTCACATCAACCAACACCCTCGTCCCACAGATTCCTGTGTCCCTGGGCGGGAGTTGAGGGAGGTGCTTTTTGCATCTACTGCAAATGCAGAGAGCTCTTCATTGAAAACAGTCTCTTTCCTAGGTCCCAAACAAAGGGGAGGAAACATGCCTTTGTTCACATGTTCCCTGACTGATTGATCACCCTCTGCCACACCCACAGGGCACGTGGATTTATATTAAGTAGCTGAGAAGTAAGCTCAGCAATTGAGGTGCAGAGGTACAAGACCCTATTTCAAAATAAAAAATAAAAAAGGGCTGAGGGTATAGCTTGGAGTAGAAGGCCCTGAGTTCAACCCCAATACCAAAAAAAAGGTAACATATTCAGAATAGAGATGTGTAAGAGACTGAAAGAGGCTCCTGATTCGAGTTAGGCCCTCAATATTAAGGTGGAGGAGCACTGATTCAGAATGTCACAAACCCTGCTGTAGCAGCAGAAATGGGCCTTGCAGACATCACAGACTTCATTGTTGTGATTGGGTGTGGTGGCACATGACTGTAATTCCTGTACTTGGGAGGCTGAGACAGGAGGATCTCAGATTTGAGGCCAGCCTCAGCAATTTAGTGAGACCCTGCTTCAAATTAAAAAATAAAAGCCAGGTGCGGTGGTGCACACCTGTAATCCCAGTCCTTGAGAGGCTGAGACAGGAGGATTGCAGGTTCGAGGCCTCGGCAGGATGAGCCAGGGAAAGATTTCAGAAAAATGTGCATGAACATGCTCTAAGATTATAAAATAGGGGAGGAGTTGAGATGAACTGACATAAAGGAAAATTAATTTTCTCCAGTACTTTAAAACACGTACGTTATTTCACTTAACCATTTGGCCATGGGTCCAAAATGAACGGCTGTTAGACCACCAGGAGGATCTGTTCTTCTCACTTCCAAATAAACTGAATTTTCTCATAGTTTCCTTATAAATTCAGTCAAGAAACATACTGGGCTCCTGTTGTCTTGACAGCTCAGCCCCAGACCCATTTCAAAGCACTATATCCCTGTCTCTTGGGAGATTCTCCCTTGTCGCCCACTCCTTGAATGTACAAGACCCTCAGCATGCATATGGTGCTACAGGGAACAGTGCATTGGAATAATGGTCCATTGGTCAAGAGGTGAGCACCTGATCCAAATGGGCCAATCAAAGCCCTCCCCAGGATTTGGGAACTGCAACTGACAAAAAGAAGTCAGTCTTTCTCTGGGTGTCTGGAAACGAAGACATGTAAATGCAGAAGCAGTTGGCACCCCTGCTCCGCCATGTGGACTGAGGAAGAGAAAATGCCAATCAGCAGAAAGAATCAGAGGGAGGGAAGGAGACCAAATCCAGACAGCCTTCGAGCCCCTCGCGCTAGCTGCTCCCAAGGCCCAGCCATACTCCTCTTTTGGATTCCATCAAATCCAAGTAGCCTTACAACTTAAAAAATTCTGTTTTTGGCTTAAATGAGCTTCAGTTGGATTTTTCTTCCTTGCATCCAACCAAAAAAGAGTTTCAACTAATACAAGAGCTTAGTCCTATTTCAGTCCTGGGGATATGCTAATCTTGATTTCCTCAACCATTTCACTTGGTGACTTCAAAATAAATGTGAAAATGTTGGAGTTAGACTCCTGCACAAACTAGTGTGCAGTCATTCCCTGGACTGTTCATGCACAGAAGATTCAGGTAGAGTTTTTCTCCACCCTAGAATGGATTAAAACATGCTAGAAGTCATACTCGGTGGTCTGCGCCAGTAATCCCAGTACTTGGGAAGCTGAGACAGGAGGATTGCCGGCTCAAGGCCAGCCTTAGCATCTTAGCAAGACCCTATTTCAAAATAAATAAAGAGCTGAGGGTGTAGCTCAGAGGTTGAATGCCCCAGTACTGGGAGAACAAAAAGCTAGAAATACAGGGAATAGCTAGGCCACAGGCTGGCTGCCACTGGTACATCATGGTATTTTTGTGACTGTCATTAATATTTTAGTCTTTAATTTTAAAATCCATTTGCCAGTGTGACATGTTCTTTTTTGATGATCTATCTAGCACAATGACCTCTGACCTTTAGACCAATCAGCATTCCCTTTGGACAGTCCAAATCCCTTGAGTCACATCCCCGGGCAATGGTCTTTCCAGTGGAAGCTCTGTATTGACCAGAATCAGCCTTTTCCTGTGCGAGGCCCTATCCTTTATTTCCACACAAAACTCCACAAAGAAGCCCAAACAGACAACAAGCCCCTCTGCAGAGCTAATATCAATGGCTCGCTCTCTCTCTCTCTCTCTCTCTCTCTCTCTCTCTCTCTCTCTCTCTTTCTCTCTCTCCCTCCCTCCCTGAGATGGCCTGCATTCTCTCTCGAATGTGTCTTTTCTGACTTTACCCCAAAAGACTTCTTTCTCTCTAGACAGTCTGCATTCTCCCTTAAATATGTATCTGCTTTCTTAAATAAACCTGTGCCTGTTGGGGAAGAAAAAAAAATAAAAAAACTAACAGGAATGACTTCTTAGATAGTAGCTCTCTCTACTTGTCTACTGCTGGTTAAAATACTCAACAGTCAAAAAAAACAACACAGGTGGCCAGCATAGCATTGCACACTTGTGACCCTGCCAAGGTAGGAGGATGGGGAATCTGCAATCAGCCTGGGTCGCTTAGTGAGACTCTGTCTCAGAAAGAAAAAATGAAAATAAAAAAGGCTGGGATGTAGCTCAGTGGTAGAGCACCCCTGGGTTCAATCCTTAGTACTACAAAAGAGGAAGGAAGGAAGGAAGGAAGGAAGGAAGGAAGGAAGGAAGGGAGGGAGGGAGGGAGGGAGGGAGGGAGGGAGGGAGGAAGGAAGGAAGGAAGGAAGGAAGGAAGGAAGGAAGGGAAGAAAGGGAACAGAATAGGTGATATTGTTTCTATCCACTTTCTTAAAAGCAAATGCTTAGTATTGAAAAAATGGAACTAGGTAAGTTCTTGCCTTATATTTATTTAGGATCTCTCCAGTTTCTCCTATTAAAAAATGAAAATTACTGGACTCAACCACAGACGAGAAAGCATATGTTTGGCACATGCTAGCATGTGTAACATAACTGTAGTTGGGTATTAAAATCCCCCAGGCTCCCAGCCCTCCCCGGGCCCTCCCTCATCGGAGCAACTGTGCCTTTGATCACAAGTTCCTCCCAAGCCTGAGCAGTGTATTAGTCACCGTTTCTACTCTAATTGGAAAATATTCTCTTGTTCAAGTTCAATGAGCATTTCAGTTAAACAGGTAAAAAAAGAAAAAAAAAAAAAAAGAATTTACAGTTGGAAAGAACCTCAGAGTCATTTGGTTCAAAAGGTTTATTTTAAAGATAAAGAGATAAAGTCATTTGTTCAAGACTGCCTGGCTAGTTAGCCCAGGACTTTGGGCAGAATACAGGCCCTACCCCCACCCCACCCCAGCCCTCACTTAGTTCCAGACTCTTAGAAAGAAGCCCATTACAGACAGCTTCCAGGGCCTTTCTCTGGACCTCTCTGCTCCTGGCCAGGCCTGCACATGTTGAGGATGTGGACATCCAAGAAACCAGGGGCTCTTCTACATTCTCCAGGGAGAAAGTTCCAAGGGGCTGGGGGCTGGTGTGGCTGGGTTTCCGAAGGCCTGCAGCCAGAGCCCTCTTGCAGGGATGTGGTCCAGATGTCCCTGCGTCCCCTCTGCAGACTTCACACTGCTGCTGTCCCCGACTCCACGAAGCAGCAGAGACAGCCCACTGCAGGACAAGGATGCAGAAATCAAACTGACATTTGAGCAGGCTTGGGAGAGCGGACCCAATTGCCAGGCAACAGAGTGAGAAAATCCTGGGGACTTCGAGGAGCAGGTGGAGTCTGACGCCAACACCCCAGAGTGACTTGCTAGTCATTAGAGATGGCACTTCTGTGCAATTTCAAGAAGTAAGTTTCAGGGACACCCCCCCCCCCCGCCCCTGCTGCCACCTTGAAAAAGACACCATAAAGATAATATAAATTTTTCAAGATGTGAAACAACCTGATGTCTGCAGGTGAGGGATGATGTGAAAGTCAGCGTCACCTGAAGCCTAGATGTACCTGAAGCTTTCGGCTTGTCAGTGGTGCCCACTCTGCTCTCCAGAGATGTGTGGGTTCCTCTAGATTTACACACACATAAGGAAGGAGTTATCCTGCTCTGCCCTGGTCTGCTTTTGAACAATAGCCTGTCCAGGATGTGTGAGGTTTGGAGCTTCTATCTGGGAGAACACACAAGGATTTCTCAGTTCTTCTGGGTGTGGTCTCCGCATTGGTTGTTACCTGAACATAGGTGGCAGTCCCATGAAGGCTGGCTAAAGAAGAAAACTGTTCTCACTCAGGTTCTATAAATTGCCCATATTCTCACTTTAATATCAAGTATGATATGTATTAGAGTGCATGGTTTTGGCGAGAAGCAATTTGGAAGGCTGTCAAATAAGACACAAAATAAGGAAAATAAATCCAAAGTAAAATTTGTGACATGATTTTACTCCCATTACATTCCCTTAACAAATGCATATGTTTTACAATATCTTTAATAATAATTATTAAACATAGTAAAATACTTCCAAACTTGGCTCATTGCATAATTGTACTTTGAGTGAAAAAAAAAAAATGATCTGAGGCCTTGTCAATATGCCACTTCCTCCTCCCCCAGCTTAGCAGAAGCAGCCTCCAGTGGAATGATCCAAGCTGTGTTCAAGAAGTTGGCAAGTAGGCCCAATTAAATGTGGTTTTACTGTATTCTGGCGTTTGCATATCTAGTTTGCCAAGAAGTAATCTTTCACAAAAAAAAAAAAAAAGAAGAAGAAGAAGAAGGAAAGAAAAAAATCTGTACTGGCCCAGACACAGCCTGGCTGGTGCAATGTATCACATAACTTTATCCCATGACTAAGATAATCTTTTTTTCTTAAATAGCTGTGGAGAACATATCAAACATCCATCATATTCCTATATGAATCACAAAACACCATGGCGTATGGAGCCTCTTACATTTACACATGGCAAACTGAAATTCATCTTAATAGCTCTGTTTATTTTAATTATTAAACTCAAAAGGGGTTAGCTTTTAGCCACCTGAGCTGCTGTATTTATTCAGGTGTACTTCGGTCAGATTATCTGAATGAGGCCATAAATGATCCTATTGACTATTAAATACCCACTCATCAAAGCAGCCGTCAGACACCGTCACAAACCTGGTCCCTGGAATTCAGATAGGGAAATGTTTCTCTATGGTTTGCAGTGAAAGCCTGGATGGTTCTTTACTGCTGTCTTACACAGCCCTGGTCCCTGATGGAGAAACTGACTGGAGTGACCCCTTCCAGTCACTGACGCTCTCCATGAACCATTAGCCTTATCCAAAGTCCAGATGGAAATCTGTCAACTGAGAGACCTCTTCCGCTCTGCCTCTTGCATGATTCATCCCTGGCATGAAGACAGTCCCGGAGATGACCCCACCACCTTGACGCCCGTAGGTGAGCCGGGCGAGGAGCACAGGTGCCCGCACCCCAGGGCAGCAGCTAGGGACCGGGTGGGAAAAGGCTGCACTACACACACCCTGGCCTTTGTCACAAACCATCATGTGCTCATTAAAAACGCATGCAGAAATGGTTAAACAAAATCCTCTAAACCTTCACAAAATTGCCAGTCTATTAGAAAGACCGGGCTCACAGCAAACTCTCCCTTCCAATGTGCTCAATGGAGCAGCTAATGTCCTTTGGACTCTCATTTATGGCATCAAGCGATTTGTTTTTTGTGGGTTTTTTTTGGGGGGGGTGGAGAGTACTTGTTTGTTTGTTTTTTTGTTCTTCTTGTTGTTTTGTGGGTTTTTTTTTTTAACTTTTTAAAAACCAAACTTGTCACTATAGCAGCCCAAAGAACAAATATCTATTGTTGTTGCCTTAATAAAGATACTGATGAAAACCAGAAAAGAAACAGGAAGATTTGTGTCCTGATAGCGAGGAGAGAAAGAAGAAAAGTGGCTTGGAGTGCTTCTGGGAAGAGGCACTGCGTCCATGAGCCAAGTGGACGCACTGAATAGGGATTTCGAGGCCGTCCAGTACTTGGCCTGGCACAGGAAAAAGTCGGAGCAGAACTGATATGTCCGGAGAAGCAGCAGGGCACCGGCAGCATCCCACCCCACTGCCCTGTGCACCCGCCATGCACATGACCCTAGTGTTACGTGGCTCCATAGTGCAGCTAACAACACATAAAACAGCAAGCTCAGACCTGGCACCCGTGCCTCCTTCTGGTGAGGTCAGAGTAGATCATTGAAATGTGTGCTTACCGGGGGGAGCAGTACCTACTTGTTATTGTACTTGCTATGGTAATATATATGGTGATATACATATTCATCATTCTGCTTTTTATACTTATGGCATAGGAATGAACATGATCCAGAGCTTCAGTCTGGGCTTCTTTAGCCTTAAGAAAAGAAAAACTGTACAAATTGAACTTCTGGATCAGATTAATCAGAAAGGGCTTTGAAAGATTTGTATCATAACTTATATGATAAGTAGGATTGAAAGTATGGTATAAGTAATATGAAGCTTGCACACCTAAGGTACACACTATAAACCTACCTGAGAATGTGGAATCATTTTCATTATTATGATAATTTAGTGGGGGGGGCTACTGGGGATTGAACCCACAGGCATTCTACGTCTAGACTGCACCCAGCCCTATTTGATTTTTTATTTTTAAACAGGATTTCTCTCATTTGCTGAGAGTCTCACTACTTGCTGAGGCTGGCCTTGAGCCTATGATCCTCCTATTTCAGCCTCCCAAGTACTGGGATTTCAGGCATGTGCCACCACGCCCAGTTTCAGTGAACTTAAATCACAAAAATCCACATTAAAAAAAAATCCACATGATTAGGAAAGTGTGGTGGTGAGAAGAAACATCACCTTGGTGTAAAATTGAGAATGACCAGGATCCTGTGGTTGCCTCACATTTAGGGCATCTTTTCCCTGAAACCTGCATGAGTTGCAGACACATCTTCACATTATCCCCAGGAGGA
Organism: Graphiurus murinus; assembly: GCA_004027655.1. NCBI lineage: Eukaryota > Metazoa > Chordata > Mammalia > Rodentia > Gliridae > Graphiurus > Graphiurus murinus. The sequence goes on from PVLC010003412.1 coordinate 19,362, forward strand.
AGTGAGTGGCATGAGGACTAATAGTTTGTTCTTACAAATGGAGAAATGAAGGGACAGGTGGGACTCCTCCCGTGTCTCACTGATAGATCTCCCCCAACCTTCTATTGAGCCTTATTGCAGTAGATGATGTTGCAAGGAGGCGAGAAGCATTCTGAGAAGTCAAGGCCAATTTCAGATGAAGTGGGAACATGTTCACTTCTACTCTTCTGGCAGCAAACAAGTTTTGAGGCTCCTGTCTGGCTGCCGCCCTCGGCTGCATGACCGTGTTTCTTCTCTCCCTCCTGCATGTCCAGCAGCAGCCGAGAGTCCTGTAAAATTCCCAGGCTGCAAGGGGCAGTGCCTCGTGTGGTTGAATAAATAGCATGTTTGGAAACCCAAGCAACCCTTTTGCAGCTGGGAGCATTGAGGGAGAACGTGTCGGTCAATAGAATCCTGCCAGGACTTCCGCTCTTGCCGAGAGGCCAAAGCGTGTCCCCTCTGACACTAGCAGAGAACATCCTGCTGTGTGTGTGTGTGTGTGTATGTGTGTCTGTGTGTATGTATTGAATAGTTGAATAGGGTAAACATCAGGAGAAGAAATAATATTTCCAACCTCAGATTCAAATTGTAAATACACATAGCAGACAATGTGGACTCATGGTCAATTCATAGTTGCACAGTACAGATTTTATCACTGAGGCATAACAAGAATGTTGCTTTCAGATTCAGACTTGATCAAAGATGTACCCAAAGCAAGAAATTTAACCTCTGTGGGTCTCTAAAGAGAGAAGGAGCATACCCCTGAAATGATAAATGCCTGAGGTTTGAGAACATATGAAATGTTTACAAAGAGGTTGAATCCCCTTCTCCTCCCCTGTCTGCCCTAGGAAGAATGGCCTGGAAGTCATTTCTGCCTCAACTGGCTCTTTTCGTGATTGTGGAGTAGTCTCTGGGTACAAGATCATATGACACAGTGACCTGTAAAGAGAGAACATCAGGACACATATCATGAATCTTTGAATCATAGAAAATAATTGGGCCATACTGCCCCTTAGATTTCTATAATGTGATAACAAACTTAATTTATTATTCCAAAGACAATCATTCCAGAATGTTAATTTTTTAAATGCAGGATACCGACATCAGCTTGGACTTATTTTTGTTTATGAGGCTTAAATGTTACGTTATTTTAGGAAAGATAAAAATTATGCATGTATTAGTAAATAAAAATAACAATATGAGGATGGATGGCCTCATTCTTTGAAGGCGTCATTTGACTGACTTCTAAACACAAACACTTCAATCACTTAAAATCCTTCCATGCTGGTCAAGCCTACAAACCTCCTGTTGTATTTTGACTAAAGCATTATTTTTATTGCAAGATAAGCACCTTTACAAAGCAAACTGAATAAATGAGCATGTACCATCCCTCCCTACCCCTTCTGCACAGACATGATTCTAGTATTGCTCTGAGGCGTCCCTGAAGTAAAATTACATATAAATAGAATGTGAGAAATCACATTTTCTAGACTTCACACTTACTATGAAAAGCAAAACTTTCCTGTGCCCCAATATCTCCCCTACTTTTTTTTCCTTCTAACCTAAGGATTTCATCTAGTTTGATGTCATTTATGTAATGAGTCCCCAGAAGGAGGCCTGCAGCCCTCCATGGTATGCTCAGGCCTCCTTCAGTTAGATATGTGGAGTGCTGGTACAGGGTGGTAAATAGGCCAATTTCAAATGTAGGCTTAATTTCCAATTTGTTTCCATTTTTTCAAAATGGTAGAAAATAGATACAGGATCAACTTGGCTGAAAAATTCAGTTGTGCAATGGTGTTAAGAATCATTCAATGCATAAAATTTACCCTCTTGCAATAAATAAAAGGACTTTTGAGAAAAATAGAGGGCAGACTTCAAAGTATGAATTTTAGTTTGAGCCTCAAAAAATAAAATCAGAACCTAAAGGAGCATTCCATCTGTCAGGCTTTGGTTTCTTTCAGTGAATTCAGTTGCAAAACCCTGGGGATTTTGAGATCTTAAATTTTACAGTAAGGGCCCATGTACAATGACTGTGCTTTCAATAGAAACCTGTGACCTTCCCTCCTGTCACACGCTTAAGCATGAGACCCTCTTGCTCAAAACCAAGTAGTAAGAGAAACAACTTTAAGTTATATTTTTTTGAGATACAGTTCTATGCTCATGTTTCTTCTATTTGATGAGGATTTTAGGTGATATAGAGAAACCATTATAAATTAGGAAAAATGGATTTTTTTACACTAAATATAAATAGATGGCATTAACTTCTATTGCAGCTATGGCTTACAAGTCATGAGTATTTTCTCCACTGTTTTAACTGTCTATTAATGTGTTATTGTGCTTTTCCAAAAGTTGTCCAAATAGACATCCTTATAAGGCATTGCTATCTGTCCAGCAAATATGCACTTGGAATTTCAAAATTACCAAATACCTCATGTATATAGCACAATTCCACAGAAAAGGTATATGCATATTTTGAGTCTCTTTAAAAAAAAAAAAAAAAAAAAAACATTTTAAGAGATTCAGATAAAAAGCCTAAATGTTCTCATTTTAGTCAAAGATAACTTCAGAGCATTAGACCCACAAAAGCATTAGTTAGGGTCTTTAATAATCCTCTCAAAACTAAAGTGAACAACACTGAGTGTGACTTTTAAATGAAATGAATGCATCCTTTTTCATAAAAGGTTTTAGGTGGTATGTATTTTTAAATCCTACATGGTTAAGATACATTCATTTTAAGCTCTATCATATATCAAAAATTAGCTCTGGTTTGGCATAGTACACATAAGTAAGGTTATGCTATTGTTTCAAGTTTAGTGCCATGATTTATGCATTATGTGTTGAAACAACAGAGTTAATCTATCCTATACCCTATACATGTTTACCAATATGCAAACACATTTTTCTATGCTCCACTTCATATTAACTAAATATACTTTTCACAAACATGAATATTTGGGGCACTGTGGCCTTCTAAAACTCCTATATATTCATATTAAGGATGCCTATTAACATTTAATAAAAGCCACTTGATTTAATGATTAACTACAGAGTTCATAACAGTCAGGCATTTCCTTGACCGGTCTCTCTTTGGGTGCCACAGCCTCTCAAATCCACTCTCAGTAGCCTCACTCCAACTGTTACTAACGAGCCACATTTTAAAGCCAAATTGGATTTTCACTCTCCTCCCGCCAGACTCAAGAAAGAAACTTCTACAGTGAAGAGACCTCACTGCAAACCCACTCCTGAAGATTAGAGCCAGAATGCACTTTACCTGGGGATACGTGGCCACAAATTCAAGAAAATTTCTGGGTTTCAAAGATTGTTTTTTTCTTATAAACTACCCTTCAACCAAAGGGAGGGGGAAGTATCATGCTCACATATAGTTAGGAATCATGATGAACAGTAAATTAGTAAACATTGGAATAGAATTAGGAAAGATAACTGGATACTTCATTCCTCTCCAAAAAAAAAAAAAAAAAAAAAAAGAGAGAGAGAGAGAAAACGATGCTGATTTCTTTCAAGGGCTTGAAAAATTTAGGAAAAAGAAAATATTCTATATGCCTGAATTATCCAGATAATTAATCTAACGATTTATTTAGCATGAGCAGACATATTATAAGGTGCTTGGATTTTTAAAAAAAAAATCTTAAGCATTGATTCACTTCTATGAGTTCCCCTGTTCTCGTTACAATGTTTTACATTTGGAGTTCAGCTTCTTTCAGAAGAAATTACAAGAGTTAATTAGTAAAGTTTTTTAAGGGGTTGGTTCATAAAAAAACACTGTGAATTTGATTTCTAAAGTATCTCTAACAATGAATTTTTGTTGTTGTTGTTGTTGCTTTTTTTGCGGTAAAGTAGCTGAGGCTGGCTGCAAACCTGTGATCCTTTCGGAATTATAAGCATGCACCACCACACGCGGCCTTGAGAAAGAATTAATATCTCTAAAAAAATTCTCTAGTGTCATCAATAAGATCTGATTGCCTGGCTATCCTTTTAAAATATTAAGAAAATCAGAGCAGGCCTGGAGAGGGAAAGAAAACATTTTTTTTTTTTTTAATGGATCAACTTGAAGTCAAAAGATATGTATGAAGTGCTACATCATAGACCAAAGGACCACATGCAAATATAAACATCTTGCTGTGCTTTTGTAGGCAAAAGGTAGAAAGATTTTAACATAAGGGACAAAATCCTGTCAGTGTAATAAACTTGGAGTCTAGCCAAAATAAAATTTCTAAAAGCTATTTGCTTTTTTAAAAATAAAACTATTGCTTTATTTTTAAAGATATTACCTCTAGCATTTTAATGGTTAAGGACTTCAATAAAAAGGATGGAAGCTTTTCTGTCCTTCATTTCAAAATTCACACTAATTCACTGTAACTTATCAGTAATTTCAAACATTATAAATGATTGTAACAAAAATTTAGATCCATATCTACCAATTAAAAAGTAAAATTTACCCAAGTTTCCTATCCAGAGGCATGCACAAATTCCCCATGTTATATTAGAAACCAAAGAATCCTTTAAAAGCTGTACAGGAATATAATAGTGGCCATGCAATGCAGGCAATTTTGAGATCTTAGACCAGTAATATTTTACCTGATACATTGGGATTTAAGTCAAGTTGTTATAGAGATTTTGTGTGTTTTATCTTAAAACTTGACAGTTTAAGTTTTTTAAAAGAGTTACTTCATGGCTTTAAAAAAAAAGGCAAATTTTTATAGTAGTTTAAAAGATTTCCCTGGAAAAATTAGTACTTCAGCCATTTTAGTACAAGCTATTATATCAGTTTAACATTCACCTTTTTCTTCCAAAACCCTATTTGTGGATGTTCACGAGTCTGTTAAAGCAAAACTTCACTTGATTCTCTTATTAATCTAATAGCATAATTAACTAGAAGGGAAACCTGAAACCAGTCCCCTCAACATTTTGTACTTCTTGGCTATTCCCCAGGGAACACCTAGCACACAATGCCTGGTCACAGAGAGCTAGGGCATCATTGATTATCTAAGAGAAACAGATGTTTTCAAAAGTAAGTGAAACCATGTTTTTAAAATACACTATGGATCTGCCAGATGTCAAAGGAGAGACTGATATTCCAAAACGATTAATGACAAATTAATTTTTTCTTAAATGTAGCAAATAAACAAATGATTTCTGCATCTCACTTATCAAATGTGGCAATATGTGTAATTAACATTCTGTTCTGGTTTTGCAATGTTTCAAGAAATTATTTCCAAATTACATGTCAAAATGGTTTTGAATACAGTCATATAAGCTTAGGTACTCAATGCTCACTTAAAACTGGACAGCCAGTGGACTGGCTAATAAACTCAGCATCTTCAGGAACCCTTTGAGATGTACTCTGATCAGTAACTATAGAAAACTGAAGTGTCCCCACCCCACCATTAACTATGCGTGTAGCCAAACGTAAGTTCCCCTTTCGAGTAAAATGTTTCATTAAAACCAAGTGTAAGTTGCATATAGTGGTATCTCTTCAATAAAAAGGGGAAATATAGGATTCCAAGTTGTAAATTTCCAGTTGTGCTTCATGAGGAAATATCCATGGGTTCCTATCCAAAGCCATCAGGGAGCTTATACATGGTGCAATTCCAAGCTCCAAGTCTCCCATGCCACTCTACAGTGTGACCTTACTACAAGCCACTTGGTGTCAATATATTTTAACAGTAGCAAAGACATCATCTTCACATTTATCTTTGGGATTGGAAGTTATGGACATTTATAGATTTCAGGATTTACCGAGCCTCTCAGGCTAGCTCCTGGTCCTGCGTGCGTTCAGGACTGGTTGTGACAATCCCTCTGCGTCGCCGTCGAACGCATGTGTTCTGTTAACTCCCCAGGTCAACCAGCAATTCTCCTCACCCTAACACATAACCAACAAGACAGGCGTGAAGTTGGGACAATCCCAAGAATTAGGGAGCAGAGTTCTTTTAGTGGTGCCACGTGTTTAAATACATTCTAAAATTAATACTTAATTAAAATTAAAACCTGGGACCTTTCGAGTTCTCCCAGCAACAAAAAAGGATGTATATTGCTAATCCTGAAAGCCTGCTAACTCAATTGCCTGGAATTCCACTCATTAGCCAAGCAGTCTTCCAAATGAAGACATCCGGTCTCCTTCAATTTTCCACTTAAAGCACAACACAGGAGACTAGACTTGACCAATCAACTTAGGATAAAATTACATATGAAGAGCGATTTACACTGTGCATGGATGGTGGTCGTATGGCCACTCCAAGTGTCATGGATTCACAACTTTCCAAGGAATTACCTCAACATTTTTTATTTGGACTATAGGAAACAGTTCCCTTTTTTTTTTTTTTGAATGTGCATTTAGGATCTTCTTAAATGACTAGAACGACTGCACAGGTCCAGCCAGATGACCAGAGGCATTCTAATAATTTTATAAACCCTGACTAGAACTGATGCTAAAATAAAGATGCCATGCACTGTATATACTTAGTGTCTATGCGATGATAATACCAAAAACACACCAGGAAGTTCTCAGTTCATATAATTTATTGCAGTTAGCACACAGTTTAAAAATTCACCAACACACCAATAGTACAAAACTAAACAGCATTATAAGTTATTCCCCCCTCAGGAAAATAAAACATACTATGATTGTCAAAGCTAGATGTCAGTCTAAGTTTTAGAACAATGGAAGAATGTGAAACTAAGAAAAGGAAAAAGCAATCACTCACAATGACCACAGAAAGAAAATCCAAAAGAAAGTCCGTTTTCTCACAGACATTGATTGTCTTCTCTAAATTAATAAAAATTATCTTAACATAAACTGTATTTTAAAAAAACTAGAAACTCTTCAAGTAACTAAAGATAATGCTCCAAGGCCATTTTCACAGCTTTTTTTGTTTGTTTGTTTGCTTTAAATGCCATTACAGCCAAATTAACACACATTTGACCAAATATTTCCAAAACAGTCCAGCAACACACAATGGAGTTTTCCATTCAGTATCTTAAGCACAAAAATAGGCTATGTTTACAGTAGTTAAGGCGATCAAATTTTAAACAAAAGCAATTAAGGGAAAAAAAAAAAAGGGAAAAACAGCAACCGTTTTCCATGCTACTCCCATAGACCTTATTTGTAAGTGCAAGACAGGAAAACAAACACTGTGCAAAATGCTTCTGCCCCGCCTGTGCGCCGGTTGACACCACAACCACACTCGGGCGGGCGGGTGGGCTGCAGCCTCTGCTGCCGAGATACAGACACAGGAGTCCTACCCCTCCCCGTGTCAATCAAGGCAGTCCAGTCCTTTCAGCCTGGGGCTTTTTCAGTCCATAGAATCTTTTCATGAGTTGGGGGGGGGGGGGCCTAAAGGAAGAAGGGAAGAAAAAGGGTAGTGAAGAAAGAGAATGACCTATTGTCCGTTTGTGCAGTAGTTACTCTAAAAATGCTCAACGGGTAAATGTGTACACCTAAACTTTGAGCTGGCACGGGTTTTGTGCAATTAGAAGTTTGTTATAAATGCACACCGCACATGCAAATCTTTAAGCCGTTTGTAAACATTTATGTTCCTTGTTATGTAGCGAAGTTATCAATTTGCAGCTTAAGTTTTTATTCAGCTTAACAGTTTCAACTTAAAGACAGTGGGAAAGTCAATTTAAATTATATAAAATAAAAAAAACAGTGCATTTGCGTTCTTCATAACACCAGTTTTTTTTTTCCAAATGGTGCTATTTTTCTAAGGAAATTAAATAATTTTAAACTCACTCGTTAAAGTTATACAATGCAAACAAAGACAAAAAATATATTGAAACTCATGCATTTCTGTAGCGTTAATATTTACTTTTCAAGACTCAACTAAGAGCATCAACACAACCTGTCAAGTTCTTTGACATCCCCCCCAGCCCAAGTAATCAATTACAGTATACAAGAACAGTAATTCACATTTTTAAACACACAGTTCAACACTGCTGAAGCTGCAATATCCTTTTTCATCCCAAGCAAACCTTCACACGACAGTGTCCCAGTGATCCCAGTGTACTTGCAGAATTTCTCTCATTGGGAACCGTCAGAAAACCAGAAGTTGCCACAGAAAGTTTTAAGTCAACTGCTTGTTTAAAAATAGATAATCCAGCATTTCAGAAATTTTCCATTTGGGTCTAAAAGCATTCAGGTTTCCAACAGCCAGAAAAGAGTCATGCAATTTGAGACATAGAAAGAGGGTAAGAAAACTGGAGGGAATTTCTTTTTACTCTGAAAAACAAAACAAGACAAACATGGGGTACAAAAGAACAGCTAAAAAGACAGCTCAGTGTTGACAAAATTAAGCCTTGTGAAAGCATTTTGTGATAGGACGATTTGTTTAGCAGGTTCTTATTGGCTCACTCTGCCTACCCCCAAAAGAAAGATACCTCTCTATTCTCTGACTTGCTCTACAGTTTCTCGTATCAGAATGCTAAATTAGTGAGATGCTCATGCTATTATTCTAAAGTGCAAAAACAAGTTAAGATCCCAACTTTTTAGTTCCAGGAAACAAGACTGCTTTTAGACCGTACCACAACTATATAGAGATCTATGTATATATAGGCATATATATATATTATTTATATATATATATATATATAAAATTATTTCCAGAGTTCTTGAGAGCTATCTTCTAAGGTCCAGTCTCTGACAGCAGGCAAGCTCAGTGCTTCACTTTTGACCGACAAGGAGTTCACCAACTCACAGTGGAACTTGCGGATGTGTCTGTACAGGTCTCCAGACTGGGTGAACCTGCGCTCACACCACTTGCAGGCGTGCGGCTTCTCTCGGGTGTGCACCACGGCATGGCGGCTCAGGTTGTGCGAGTACTGGAAGCTCTTGCCGCACTGGGTGCACGTATAGGGCTTCTCGCCCGAGTGAGTCCTCTCGTGACGCTTGAGGGTGTACATGCAGGAGAAAGTCTTCCCGCACAGCGAGCAGGTGGGCACGTTGACGTCGGCGGCAGGCTTGCTGCGGATGCCGTCCTGCTCACGGAAGTGCGTGCTCAGGTGGATCTGCAAGATGTGGGGGCTGGGGAAGACCTTGTTGCACAGTGGGCACATGAAGATCTGGCCCGCGGGGCTAAGGATGTTGGAGACGTAGGGGAGCAGGCTGCTTTCCATGCCGCTCTCCACCTGCACACGCTCGCTCTCCGGGGTCATCATCTCATCGTCACTGGCTTTGTCCTCCCGGTCCAGCTCCCTCAAGACCGAGTCCTCCCTCAGTGGAGCCAGATGGGCCGGCTCATACTGTACCCTGTTATTAGTGCTCACACTTTCTTTCACAGTGCTATGTTCCATGTCATAGTCATTAGTGCCAACATCACTCTCATCACAGGAAGCCTCTTTCTCCACCTTCACCTGCACCAGGTTGCTTCTCAGCACGTCCTGTGAAGAGAAATAAGAGCTGTTCAGATTTTCAACTCCTGAAAGGCTGGACTTGACAGACAGGTCCAGCACACAGTCAACATCTGCCGAATCCCTCACGGAGGTGACAGACCTCTGGGACAAAGATTCTGTTGAGCTGCAGGGGCTGGCTACTGTTTTTCCAGCTGCTGTGGCGTGTGGCTCTGCCTCTCCGCCAGCCTGGGGGATGCCTGCTGAGTCCGAGGGCAATCGCATCCACATGTTCCCAGGCTCGGCAGCCAAGTCCCTTTTGCTGGGCAGGATGTTCAATTTTTCATCTTCTCCTTCATCTTCGTCACTGGGCAGGTCGCCCGCAATGTGGCTGCTGCCATCGGAGAGGCTCTCGACTTTGTCTGAACAACTTGAAGCATCTTCCTCCTTTTTGGTGCTGTCTGCCTCCGTGGTGGCTTTCTCTTTCAGCTTCTTTTTGCAGACTTTGACAATGTCATACATGTGGAGATAACTGGCAGCTGCTAGCACGTCTTCAATGGGCAAGTCTTTGAACTGGAGTTTCCCTTCATACATGAATTCAAGCAGGAGAGCGAAAGCGGGGGCTGTAACAATGTCGCTGTTCAGATGAACAATGTCTCTTTTGTCCAGCTGGTCCTTGTAAAAGAGGTGGAAATACATGCTGCAGGAAGCCAGTACAGCTCGGTGTGCTCTGAACTGAGCATCTCCCACCAGAACGGTGCAGTCACAAAGAAAACCCTGGTGCCTCTGCTCGCTCAGACACTGCAGCAAATGTCTACTATGGTCTGGAAACTCCATACTGTCTTCATAACCTGGGGAGAGAGAGGAATTTCTCATTAAACCATGGTCAGGAACAACTTTTCAGCACGCTAGTCCCCACATAAGAAAAAATAATTCTGCCTTGGCTGCTGAAGTACATGTCCCTGAATCTTAATCAGGCTTGTGACCCAAGGGCCACCAGATCTCACACACACACAAAACCTTAATGCAGAAAGAAAAATGAACACTTCCCGAACTTCCCTATCACAGCCAAGTAGCCCCTGATGCATCTCTGCATTCCCTGAACTACTGGTGAAGTTTTAAAAGCCTTCGTCTGGCCAGTCTCTTACTGAGAACAAGAATGCACATCTCTTTCAGAAGAAACTTAACTAACTCTTCTCATCAAAGCAGGTTCCACAAAACCTACAAGATAACTTAAATTTCAAAGGGAACAACTCAAATAATGAACAAAGGATAGTCCCAGATATATTCTGGAAGACTCAAGAGTAGTAGCTCAACCATTCTTTTTACTTTATTACTTTTGATACCTCACTGTACTTAGAAAGCACAGTTTGAACGTGCACAGTTGGCTGAATCAAGGGGAAAAAATGAAATTGCATAATTAGTCCAGAAATCAGCAAACAACTTACTTTAAAAGTCAGAGTGTTACAACAACAAAAGCCCTGTGTATAAAAACAGATGTTAATACCTTAAGATTTGCAGGTAAAGCACACATGTACGAGATCAGAAGGAACTAAACCAACAGATGGAAAAGATCATCTTTACCATGAACAAATCCAAAGATTTTTTTTTAACGAATTGAGAAAAAAAAGTTCTGTTTCTTTGTAGAGTCTGTACTTTGACAATATTAGGAACCAGAGGGGTTTTATTTAACTCTGAAAAAAAATTCTCATCTAAACATTGATCTGCTATAAAGCAGAACAAGTTCCGTGTTAAAATCTATTCAAACTTTAAAAAATAAAGACATACCATCCTTAAATGAAATGCAAGAGCTTTATAGGTTCAAACAATTTTTTTAAAGCCTTTCTAGAAAAACACACTTTTTTTTTTTTTCTTTTTGGCAGCTCTACCTCACCTCTGCCAACAGAAAATACTTTGTTTCAACATAATTTGAAGTATTTTGTTTCCCACTAGCTTTTGTTCTTTCAACTATGCATCTCTGCCTTGTCTTCTGGTAAGGGGAGGGGGAAGGAGAGGAAAGACAAAGATGTACAAAGGGTCAAAATTCAATGGCAATGGGTAAACTCCTTCAAAATAAAGCAAGCCTGACTTCCCCTTTCCCATGGCCAGACCAAAGCTCCACACCACCCATTAGAGCAAGTGCTTTGGGGGGATGGATACAGATTAATTTAATGGTCAGAAATTACTTCCCTTCTTCTTTTATACTTTGCCCAAGATGGACTCAAACTTCCATCCTAACCCTAGATACATTCTGCAAGATGCCAGTGCTAGACTAAACCAAGATTTACAATACAATCACTTTAAGTGCCCCACAGCTAACATCAATCCTAATCCTTGAGAGGGCTAAAAATAAAGATTGGAGGGCAGCTCACAAGGTAGCCGTGATCAAATTAGGAGGCTGAGAGGACAGAGAGGGACGAAGAAGGAAGCTTATAAACATCTGATCCAGCTGACTGTGGCCATATGGCAGCTGCTGCCCAGATAAAGAGATTAAGAATAGAGGAGTGCGATTACAGCTGTCTGGCCAATTCAGGCAGCTCAGATCGACAAGTTCTAAATTAGTCACTAACACAAAAACTCCTGCAAATAATTATTGTTATGCTGAAATAAAAGATCTCTTAAATATATATTTGAAAGAGAAATGAGGAAACCAGTCAAACTATTCTCCTGAACATAAAAGCCCCCCCCCCCTTCTTCTTCTTAAAAAAACCTCCGGTTTCAAAAGCACTACAGCTGTATGTTCAGTAGTGCTGCTGAATGTTTTGAAGAATAAAGTTTCACAGTGGAATTAATTACACAACAATCTAGCTTCTTAAACAGAATAATCTTCTCATATAAGTTTGAATGCTGGATTCCAGACAGTTTACTATTTCTGCCCCCTTCAAGCAAAAGGAATCTAAATAGCAGTGAGCAACAACAAAAAAAGCATTTTAATCCACAGTGAGCTTAGAAGCAGTCTTTCAAAGCCTTTCTTAACACTTCAAAACTGGAAATATTTCTGTGTATTAAAGTTATTTACTTGCTAGAGTAAAAGGGATAATAATAAAAACTAAGCAAGCCAGAGACTTTCACCTCCAGCAAGATCGTCATTTAATACTTGATTCCATATATTATTCCTAATCGGGTTAGAAAAGTAATGTGATTTTTAAAAAATTAAATAAACAAAACACCAAAAAAGAAATATTCCCAATCTAATCTCTTGCTGTTCCTACCTTTAGGACTCATAAACCTGATTAAGTCCTTTCCTCTGAGTCTTGCTGGCTCCAGGTCTGTTACATCGGTGGAAAAAAAGCAGACTGAGAGAGACAGATGCAAAGTGGAGATGATGTTAGAGAGGAATGAGATACCTTCTCCGCCACAGACCCGCACACACTAGCTCCCTGTCTGTGTGTTAGAATAAAAGGCTGAGGGATGGCAGGCTGTCAGCTGCGCTGACATCATGTTCAGATGGAAATGCTACCTCCAGCTGTGCTCCTTTTAATGCCATATGCTACTCCTCTACACTCCTGCCACCAGCTCTTTCTTAGGAGAACTTTTCTCTTCTGTTAGTATAAACAAAATACTTCAAAGTCTTCCCTTTTTCCCAAACTTTCTAACAGAAGAAACTGAAAAACTCAGCATATGGAGTCCTACTGTATTTATGGAATAGCAACACTTCTGTCTGAAGTTGGTGGACTGGTTTACACACTGACAGCACACTCAAGCCACGGTGCTATTCAGGAAATCCAGATTCACTTTTATTCAACTCCACCGTTCAGTTTCAAAGGCAGCTTGGGGATATTTTTAAACTACCCCATTTGACATCTCCAGTCCCATTTCAGCATTATTACAGCACTTTTTACCCCCTAGGGAGATAATGGTATATACATCTCCAAAATGTTGGTGGACTTATTTAAAAACTATTACTTCAGCCTGGTTCACCTTATTTCCCTCATCTACAACTATCTTCTCAGGAAAACCTCTCACACTGCTACAGCTAATGCAAATTTCAATTCTCAGTTTCAAGAGGGCTGAAACTGCACTTTCTGAAATCCTGGAAAGTATTTCAGTTCAATGAGACAAATTAATAAAACGGAGACAACCTGCTCCAGTCACGTCAAATGAATGCTGCACCTGCTATCTGACCTCAGAAAAAGCAGAACCTTGTCTTCTCCCTTGATCTGTATCCCATAACAACCCTCCCACTTATTTGTCGATTGTGGGGCGCTCTGTGATGTCCACGATCACAAGAAAACCTTTCCATGGGAAGGGGGACACAACTCGAGTCTAGTAAGTTTAGGAACTTTTTAGCTAGAGTTCCTCAGTCTCCTCTGGTGGCTGATGAAACCGCCATGTAACCCGGGCCAGGCGGACCGGTGCTGAGCACGGTGCTGCGACATTGGCGAACATCAAACACATCTCCACAAGACTCTTCTTGGGAAGGAGAGGAGAACTGGGCCCAGATGCGCAGGCGTCCCGGTCCCCGGTGAGAATGACCACTCGGTTCTCTTTAGAAAGCCGTGGCAGAGTGAAAAGAGCAGCAAAACCCAACAGCTCTGCCCTGTCCCCGCTTTGCCAGAGTCACAAACCTAACTTTCTCTAACTTCGTGGCGCATGACACGATTACCAACGCCTAGTTCAGGAGCCACTCTTCGGGGACAAATTTCTTCCCAGCCACACAACCTATTCTCCTACAAATGCCCTCGCCCCATTCCAATATATCAGACACTAATCACCCCATTACCCGGCGGGTGGGGGTGAGTGACAGTTTAATGGGCCCCAGCACCGCCGTGGGCCAGCGACCCCCACTCCGCGACCCCCTCCTCCGCGTCTCCTCGGCGGGTGCACAGGGTCTGGGGTGGGGGCTCGGGTTTCTAAGGGGTGGGGTGGGCGCGGAAGAAATGCAAATCTTTTACGCAGTTCGCCACTCAAGACGCGCTCGCGGAAAGAGGAAGGTGAAAGCCGGCAGGAAAACACCTTCGACCACGGCCGAGGAAGCAGACCCGGGTCACGGTAACAACAAAAGAAAAGTCTGAGAAGCGGCCGGAGGCGGGCGGCCGCCCCGCACAGACCTGGCCCCGGCCCGCGTCGCCCGGCCGGCCTCCTCTGCCCGGCGTGCCGCAGCTGCAGGTCCCGAGCCACGCCGTCCCGGGCCCACCGCCCGCAGCTGCGGCCCGGCCCCCTCCCCCGGCCGCGGCCGCCGCCGCGCCGCACCGAGGCGCCGCCGCAGCTGCACCGCCGGGCCCGCCCCGCCGCAGCTGCACCGGCCGGGGGCGCGGAGCCGGGAGCCCGCACCGCACCGCACCGCCGCCGCCGCCGCAGCTGCGCGCCGCCCCGCGCCGGCCTCCCTCCCGCAGCTGTGCGCCCGCCCGCCCGCCCGCCGCACAAACTAACTCCGCTCGCGGGGCGCCCGCCCCGGGCCCGGCCGGAGGCATTGGCGCCGGGACTCACACGGAGCGGCCGAGTCCCCTCGTCCCCACCGCCGCGTCTCCGCCGCCGCCGCCGCCTCCCGCCGCCGCCGGACTTGGTGGGCTTCCTCCCGCCGACCCGCGCCCCCCGCCCGCCCCCGCCCCCGCTGGCAGCGGCGCAGCGCGGCGGAGCGCAGAGGCCCCACGCTCAACGGCTCCCCATGGCAGCAGCCCAGCGGCGGCCGCAGCCTGCCAGACACAGCGCGGAGCGGGCGGGCGGGCGGGCGGGCGCGAGCCGCCGGCCGGGGGGCGGCGCGGGGGGGCACGCACACGCACGCACGCGGCGGCGCCGGCCAGATGTGCCCCCCCGCCCCGCCCTCCCGCCGCCCCCGCCCGCGCCGGCGCCTGCGATTGACCGAGAGCCGCCGCGCCGGCGCTCCAGCCCGCCCCCGGCCCGCCGCCTCCTCCAATAGGAGGGCGGCTTCCCGGGAGGGCGGAGGGGGCGGTGGGCCAGAGTTGGACTGACGGACCTGCTCAGCCAATGGGAGAGGCCATCCCGGGCTGCCGCCCGCGGTTGCCAATCACGAGCGGCGACTGTTGGGATGGGCGTGGCCGGGGCGTGGCCGGGAGCAGAGCTGCGCGGGGCGGAGTCCGCGGGCGGGCGCAGCGGCGGTGGCGGCAGCGGCGCCCCTCTGGGTGACTTGGCCGTGAGAAAGTGAAAGGAGCCCGCAGGCGGCGGCGACAGCTGCGCTGGGAGGGGCCTGTTTCCTGGCTCCGAGGCCCTGCGCTCTTCTGGGAGAGGAGCAAGCTTCTCTGTGTGCACTGTGACGGCCAGAAGTACACTTTTAAGCGTTCCAGGGCTGGGATGCTCAACGAAGTTAGGCAGGTATCCTCGGGAGGCAGTACACCCAGGGACACCGAAGTCTGCCATTGGTGACTCTCGCCTGCTGTGGGTGACGACGCTCAAGTCCTTGCCTGTGGATTAGGAATAAGCGCTGGACTGGAACGTTCTTGCTCACCCACGTCCCGCGTCTAGGTGCACATCGGGGCGCCGGGGACGCGAGCAGCTCAGAGAGGCACAGTTTCTGGGGCGTCCTCAAGTTACAGGCAGAGCAGAGTGCCTGCGTTTCTCCAAAGAACACTTGTGTCCCATCTGTACTTACTGTTACAAGTAAAGACATTCTTAAGTGACCAAATTTTAGAGTATTACAGTAAAATTGGTACTTGTAGATGCTTTAACCTGACTCAATTGGCATGTAACAAGCCACAACTTTAAACTACCAAGGGAAGATGTAAGACTTGTGTCGCTTTCCCCTCCTTTCAAATAAACTTTTACTTAGTAAAAGTTTGTCGTTAAACGGTGTTAAACACTGCCACGGCCACAAAGAAAAGTAGACATTTCTACTCTGAAGAAACTGGAAATCTTGTTAAAGAAGAATTACAAATAAAAACTTGAACCATAAGTAGGGGAAATGGTTTGAGAAAATAAAGTAAAAGGCTGCATAGCGAGGTAACTACACTAGTAATTGTCTAAACGAAAGTGTTTATTCTTTGCTAACTGAACCAGGACTGGCAGGCGTGTTGCTAACCAAATTGCCAGGAGACCTTTCCACTGGGCGAAATGTGCTTTCACTTTGTTCTTGGTCAAATGGGGAAAGTAAGTTGAAAGTATTGTGTGAGCAAATCAGACATGTTGAATTGCTAATGGAGTTGGGGGGTGGGGGGACAGGAACACTAGAAATTCCTGCCTCAAAGAGCATTGGGATATCCTGCAGAAAGTTTTGAAGCTTTACTCTTCCTCGACCTTCTGTGTCCTCATGATTGATCACTGAGGTCAAGGCTATTTTATGAGGTGGGTTTTTGGGGGTTTTTTTGTTTGTTTGTTTTTTAAATTTCATGAAGTCTATGTTGTGTCTGTGCTTTTGATGAATTCTAGGTCTTTCCAGTCTTGTTAGAGGGCCCAATTTGAGTTTGACATATTTCAAGTTAGGGAAGTTTACAAATATTCTTGATGAATAAGACACACTAAAGAGAGATATAACAAGGAATATATGTTTTGCCAACAAATTCAGGAGGGAAAAGTTTGCATTCTCAAAGCTGCTTCTCATCAATTAAAAGTTAAAAATAAGGAAAGTAACAAATCTCTGGATAGACACAAAGTAATTGGTAGTATCTGGGTAATGAACAATAAATTCATGAGAAAATTAGAACCCTCAGATTATCCACAAAAGATTCAGACACATTCTGTGGCTTCCAGAGCAAAGTCCAAGCTCTCACAAAAGGTTTACAGCACAGACCTACAATTTGAATACCAGCCCCAAAGATGTGCAAGAGCCCACATTGATCCATCAAAAGTTGAGACCATCTTCTAACAGTCATTACTAAAGTCCATTTTGAAGACTAAATCGTGTGGCCAGGAAATAGGTTAAATGGATACTTAAGGATCCTGGTAAAATTGTATTTTCTCTCCCTTTATTTACTCTCCGACTTTGCTTAAACTGTCTTACATACCTATTGTGCAGATGATATTTTTAATCCTCTTTGGAAAGTTATCAACATGCAAATTATAAACAAAACGGGACTGGTATCAGAGGTATCATAATGCATGGTTACTGTTTTTATTTAGCATCCATTGGAACCAGCCGTGGAAGGTCAAATGTCAGTCCAAGTAGCCCCCTTAAGTCAGCTCCCCAAGTAGTCTGTGCAGCTCTCTCAACAGGTTGAGCAAATGAACCATGATACAAAGCTACTTGACATCTTGCTGCCTGTTGTTGATGTATTTATTTGTTTGTTTTTAGAGCAGATAATCTACTTTTTCCCCCTCGTACAGTATATATGTGTGTGTGGGAGGGGGGAGGAATACTGACACTAAGCTATTGGGAAAACATACCATTGCTTTCTTTCTGTAGGAATCTCATTCCTGTATAGTCCTGATTAATTCATACTTTTCTGGGAATCCTGAAATAAGGAAATGATACAGGAGAATCTAACCATTCATCTTAGATTCCTTGCCAGGGAGCAAGTTCTATGTTTGAATAACATGCATTTTAACCAGTAACAATTTACAGTTTAAAATGTTGACAGACCAAATAAAATTTAATTTGATGAGCAACTCCATAAAATAAATGTCCGACTTTTAAATGTGAACCACAAGTCAGATCTCTGAAACACATCAGTGTTTTCATTATACTGTATGCATAGAGCATTTTGAAAAAGTTATCTATGAAGTTAACTTTTGAGTATTGACTCTTAATAAGCTTATGAACTACATGTATAATTGGATATTTTTCCTAAAAAAAAAAAGAGGTAAACAACAATAAAAGACCAGATATCCAAAGCATGATATTTATAACAACTATAAAATGTAACAAAATGTGAGTAGAAGGTAACCTTTGTTTTTTTGAGATGGGATCTTGCTGTGTTGCCCAGATTGGCCTCAGATTCAGACTCCTAGGCTCAAGTGATCCTCCTGCCTCAGCCTCTGAGTAGCTGGAAGTAGCCCAGAGTAGCCACCATACCTGGCTTTAATTTTTAATCTATAGAGAAAAACACACTAAAATGAAAAGTTTGTTCAAGTTTCTATTAAGCCCAGTCACTTTCTATATTATAGTATACACAGAACTTTTTTAGGTTTCTCTCTCCTCCTGGCTTTTAGAAATGAACAGGTTGATATGGTCTAAAGGGAGGAGGATACGCAGAAGCACAGATGAGACAACGATAAAAAAAAAAAAAAGCAAATGAACAAACTGGAACACACACCACAGTAATAAAATGAACACATCTTTCCTACAGCATACCTCTTAAATATATATAGTTATGATTCTGCAGAGCACAGGACATGCCAAATCATTCGGTGATACTTGAACCTATTAATTAAATTCTTGAACTATGACATTGGAGATAATTGAGCCTGATTCTCAGCCCTGAAAACAAGTAATGCTATGGTGAACTCTTGAGAAAAGGTCCTGAAGATGTGCGGAGGCCCTGGGGTTCACCCCGGCACTGAGAACAGAATGAGCCTGCACCAGTAATCTCAACCTGCTGAGGGTTATAAGGGCAAAGAGGAGCAGAAGATCAGTCTTCCCAGAACTGCTTTTCCTGCATAGCCAGTTTTCAGTTGCTTACTGTAAATCAGCATTTTTACAGACAGCATAATGGCTGAGGCGTCCCACAGTTCAGGCTTGGTTTGCACAGAGACTAGAGAATTTAAAGAGAAAGCAAAGAAGTATTTCAGTGGTTATTTAATCCACACCTCTTTTTCTGTTTTTCTCTCTGACCCCATAACATGCATTGTGCGTTACAGCATATGGAAGTGAAGAAATGCAGACAACAGTGCTTTTTATAGTTAACTGTGTGCTAGAAATATATTCCCCTTTCACAATCTCAGGCAACTTTTACGTATATATGTATGTATCTGCAATCCTGGGGATAGAACCCAGGACCTATGCAGGCTAGGCACGCACCCTACTACTGAGCTACACCCCCATCCCACCCCAGGCAACTTTATTTTAGTGCTGGGGATTGAATCCAAAGGCATTCTACCTCTGAGCTACATCCCAGCCCTTTTTATTGTTTACTTTGAAGCAGGGTCTTGATAAATTTCTGAAGCTGGCCTTGAACTTGTGATCCTCAGTCTCCCAAGTACTGGGATTACAGGCATTTCCTACCGTGCTGGGCCCCAGGCAACTTTTGAATTTCAAGTTGTCTCTCTTCCTTGTTATATAAAATGCCTTCTTGCCGTTCATTGATGTTATTTAAATTAAAAATTAAATTTAAATTATTTAAATGTTATCCTAAACAAAATAAATCTATATATGCACGTCTACCCTTCTCAAAAATCATATAATTCCTCCTATAACCAGATGTCTGAATTTACCTTATTGAGTCAAAGGTTACATTAATTTGGATAATTAAAAGATTCATTAGAAGCCGGGTGTGGTGTTTCACACTTGTAATCCGAGTACTTGGGAGACTGAGACAGGAGAATCACAGGTTCCCCACCAGCCTCAGCTACTTAGTGAGGCCCTCTGCAACTTAGTGAGACCCTGTTTCAAAATAAAGAATAAAAAATAGGGCTGGGGGTGTGGTTCAGAGGTAGAATGCCCCTGGGTTCAATCCCTAGTACAGCAAAAAATTTTTAAAAAGTAAAATAAAATAAAGATTTGTTTAATCTGTGAGTTTTCTTTTTAGATTTAATTGTTTAAGTGATATAATTAAACATATGACTTTTCTAAATGAGTAAATTCTGCTTAAAGAAGATTTGTTAGAGCCGGACATGGTGGCGCATGCTTGTAATCCCAGCATTTGGGAGGCTGAGACTGGAGGATCCGGGTTCGCGACCAGCCTCAGCTGCTTAGTGAGGCCCTCTGCAACTTAGTGAGACCCTGTTTCAAAATAAAGAATAAAAAATAGGAATAAGGCTGGGGCTGTAGCTCAGAGGTAGAATGCCCCCAGGTTCCATCCCCAGTACCGCAAAAAAAAAAAAAAAAAAAAGATTTGTTAGCTGGACACAATGGCACAAGCCTATAATTACAGTACTTAAGAGGCTGAGATATAGGAGGATTGCAGGTTTGAGTTCAGCCTCAGAAACTTAGAAAGACCTTGTTTCAAAATAAAAAATTAGAATGAACTTGGGTTTAATTCCCGGTACCAAAAAAAAAAAAAAAGATTTATTAAAAGAAAGATTTAGTATGAACCTACAATATTCCTATCTTTCCCTTAAAGTAGTTTGCAGCTAGATGCAGTGGCTCACACCTGAGACGAGGAGGTGTCAGGTTTGAAGACTGCGTGTAGTAACTTTGCAAGACCTTGTAGAAAGAAAAAGGAAAAGGAAAGGAAGAGAAGGGAAGGGAAGTACGTATCTGTAATCCTAGTGTTTGGGAGGCGGAGACAAGATGATCACAGGTTGAAGGCCAGCCTCAGCAACTTAGTGAGGCCCTCAGCAATTTAGCAAGACCCTGTTTCAAAGTGAAAAATAAAGAGTCAAGGGTGTAGCTTGGAGGTAGAATGCTCCTGGATTCAATCCCTCATACCACAAAAATAAATAAGTAAAAGGAGTTGCTTGGTTCAAAATTAAAAGATAAAACATCTACATATTTAAATGTAAATATTTTAAATTACATGAACTTGCTTCAACTGGGTTTTATAGAAATTCAGGGTGCAAATGAACTTTATAAAAAGTGAAGTAAAAGGCTGGGAGGGAGTTAGCTCAGTGTTAGAGTGTTTGCTTAGCATCCGGTGCCAGGCCCTGGGTTCCATCCCCAACATTGAAAAAAAGAAGAATAGAGATCACAGTGCCAATTAGCCTGCCTGCTCACTGTTTCCAGGTGCTTTGCTTCTGACCAGAATATTGTCTGTGTGATCCAACCCTGGGAGTAGTCTACCTCTTCCTCTCCTGTTTGCTTCACTTCTAATGGAGCACCATTATAGTCTTGAACTAGCAGAAAGGAAAACAATACATTCAGAAATTATTTACTGAGGACTTGTGGTACATTTGAGAAACATGGAATGGCATGATCATGATTCTTGTAGAAATTCTGCCACGTGCTAGGTGACAGCACATATGTCACCTTACATTAATGATGCTAGTATATCAAAATGTCGTTGGGAACCCCTGGACAAAATGAGTCCACTCAGTGGTTATTATGTTATGGGTGCCTAATAAGTGCATAGCAGTCCCCACTATTGTGATAATATAAAACTGTCTTAATTTAAGTTCTTGGTCATAAAAACTTCTATACATTTTTCTATGTGTTTTTTAATTCTCTGCATTACACAAAAGTCTTGATACATACCAAATTCAAACTACTCACAGTAATAAGAGCCAGACAGAAGGTTAAATCTCACTCCAGAATTTTACTTTGCCCTTAGCAATCTAAAGCAACTCAGGAAGTTACTTCCCTTACAAAGAACTAGCATTTATGCTTAAGACTAAAATGATTATTTTTAAAGTACCCATTTTACAATGCAAATGTGTATCTAAATTAAACTCAGTAAAAATAAGCATTTTAAATTGAATCTGCAGTAATGACTTTATAGGAGACAATAGAAAAAGCGGGTTCTTGAATACCAACTCAGAGAAAACAGATTTCAAATTTCTCCTAGGGGACTCAAGGCGTTTCTCCTTCCTTCTGTGTATGTTAATATATTGGCATGCATTTAAATGAGAACCCATTGCTCTGAAGTCGTTTTGCAAAACGGAGGCTGCTCAGTAAGGTTATAGCAACTTAGAAAGACTGGGCCAGGAAAAACAAAACGCAAACTAACCACGCCCAGTCTGTAGTGTCACCCAGCAGGGAACAGGTATAGGGACACAGGGGCTAGGCTGAACAAGAGACTGTAACAAAGACTCATGAGTGAGAGGACATTTCAGACAGAGACAAACGAGAGGCAGAGAAGGGTGACTTAAGGGACAACAGGGAGAGGGAGGGCTTCTAAAGAAAAGTGAGCAGATGATGGGGACATAGGAAAATTGAACAGAGGGAAAGAGAAGGGCACAACCTCTTGGGAAGTGGTCTGAGGAGAGGCTATGAAAGGTTTGACGAGAGGGAGACTGGAAGAGCAGGGACATCCGGGCTCCTTCCTGGGCTCTGCCTGTCTAGTCCTCTATTTTTTGTCAAACTATGTCTTGTCAATTGTTCTTAAATAATGTTTTTTTTTTCTTTCTTTGTATTGGGGATTGAATCCAGGGGTGTTCTACCTCTGAGCTACACCCCTAGCCCTTTTTATTTTGAAATAAGGTCTTGCTAAGTTGCTAAGGCTGGCCTCGAACCTGCCATCCTGCTGTCTTAGCCTCCCAAGTACTGAGATTACCCATGTGTGCCACCATGCCTGGCTTTAGATAATGCTGTATGAAATAGCCAGCCCCAAATAAAGAGAACTAGAAAACATGCCATCCTTGGGAGTTGCCCTGGGTACAGTTACTTTTGCTTCCCTCCTCTTTGCCCGACCTCCCGAGTTCTAAAGAAAACCTCACCTAAATGATTACAGTGCTAACTGCTAAGTAATCTTTCTATACATTTACAAAACCTAGAACATCTGGTGACCTTCAGGTCATATTAGAATGTGTGACACTACTCCTTATTCTTTAATCCTAGGCTTCAACTAACAGGAAGCATATAAATTGCTATGAAATTTAACTTGCAGAAAAGTATTATGTCTAAAGAAAATACCATCTGGGCTGGGCACAGTGGCACATGCCTGTAATTATAGTTCTTGGGAGGCTGAGAGAAGAAGATCACAGGTTCAAGGCCAGCCTCAGCAACCCAGCAAGATCCTCAGCAACTTAGTGACACCCTGTTTCGAAGTAAAAACTAAAATGGGCTGTGGGTATAGCTCAGAGGTAGAATACCCCTGGGTTCAATCCCCAGTACCAAAAAATAAAATACAGGCATTAGCCCCAGGAGGTCAAGTTTGATTGTGACATTCTGGCCAGAGAAAAGGAAGGAGACACAGCCCTGCAACTGTACATGATGAAGACCTGCCTAGCGTGTGGCCTTTCTGTTCATTGTCCCCAAATACCTCCTTTTCCTCCTCTTCTGTGGACCCCAGTCTCCCAAAATTATGCTTTGAAGACAACAGCCTGTTCCCTCTTCTCAGAGCTGTCCTTAAATAAACTTGCTTTCCTTCCTAGCAGTTCTCATCTCTCATTCGAGCAGCGTGCAGACAGACTGGGGTCAGGCACACTTGATACATAACTTCCCAGACATGAAGTGCCACAACTGTGTCTGAGTTCGTGCAAGGGCATGTGCCTAGGTCATGGTTTTTCTGATAAGACCTGCTGAATACGAACTAGCTTTTCTTAATATAGGGTTAGAATTTCAAAGCATGCTCATTATGTAGTGTTAAATTGACCCTATAAAGAAAATATGGGGTGGCATTGACATTTCATTGAGAAATGTGAATTATACATTAACTTAACTAATCACATTTTAGAAATAAATGTATTTAGTTGGGCATGGTGGTGCAGGCCTGTAATCTCAATGCTTGAGAGGCTGAGATGGGAGGATCTCAGATTCAAGGCTAGCCTCTGCATCTTAGTGAGACCCTCAGCAAAATAAATAAATAAAAAGGGCTGGGGGGTTTAACTTCAAGACAAAACACCCCTGGGTTCAACCTATAGTACAGGAAGTAAAAGAAGGAGGGAAGGAGGGAAGGAGGGAAGGAGGGAAGGGAGGGAGGGAGGGAGGGAGAGAAGGAAGGAGGGAGGGAGCGAGGGAGGGAGGGAGGGAGAGAAGGAAGGAAGGAAGGAAGAAAGGAAGGAGGGAGGGAGGGAAGGAAGGAAGGAAGGAAGGAAGGAAGGAAGGAAGGAAGGAAGGAAGGAAGGAAAGAAAATGTATTGATTCAAAAGTCATTGAAGCCCTCTCACATATAAGCATATAAGACCTGGTCCTAGGCAAATCAGCCTCTCTTCAAAACATCTAGCTAGGCCCATAGCAGATACATGAATTAGCATTGGAAAGAAATAAGATTCAACTACCTTAATAAAATGAACCAGAGAAATTCCCATAACCGAAAGTACTTTACTATTATGTTGTTGTTGTTCTTGGCAGTGCTAGGGACTGAACCAAGCCTCACACATACTAAGTATGTGCTATAGCACTGAGCCACAACCCCAGCCCCTTGTCTGTTTTTTGTTTCCTATCTTCCTTGGCAGGATATATAAGCTCCCTTGGAATGGAGCCTTTTCCTGGGATATGAACAGTTGTATCTTTAGAACCTAGAATGGTGCTTGGCACATAATAAGCACTCAAGAAATACTTATAAGGAGGAAGAAAGTGAGGGAGGGAGAGAGGGAAATGGAAGGAAAAAGGGAGAAAGAGGAAGAAGGGAAGCTAGGAAGAGAGGAAGGGAGAGATAGAAAGAAGGAAGTCACGCCTTTGCATTCCTCCAGAGACTAGGGGAAACGCAGTGCCTATGTGTTCAGTGTCTCCCTTCAAACTTGGGGCAAAGTCAGCAGTAGATCCTGTTACACAGACTCTCAGAAAAGTGTTCATTTACTTTCTCGGTCAGAGTACCCAACAGAAAAATAACTCATATGGGTATGGTAGAGATTTTACTCTTGGTAGGACCATAGTCAATCTCCATCATATGTAAAGAGTAGATGCCTAACCAAGGACTGTGCCATGCACCTGGCTCCCAGCTCCTCAGGAAGCTGAAGCAGGAGATCATTCTAGCCCAGGAGTTTGGAATCAGCTGGAGCAACAGAACAAGACCTTATCTCTTTAAAAAAAAAAAAAAAAAACCGAATGTGGTGACACGCATCTGTAATCCCAGTAGTTGGGAGGCCAAAACAAGAGGATCATAGGTTCCTCAGCAACTTAGTAAGACCCTGTTCCAAAATTTAAAAAAAAAAGGGGGGGGGGGGGCTAGGGGTGTAGCTTAGAGTTCAACCTGGGTTCAATCCAGAGTACCAAAAATAAAAGTAAATAAATAAATTTTTAAAAATGGAAACTCCATTATTTTTCTCTTTTTTTGTGGTACTGGGGATTGAACTCAGGGGCATTCTACCTCCAAGCTATACCCCCAGCCCTATTTTTTATTCTTTATTTTGAAACCGAGTCTCACTAAGTTTTGGAGTGCCTCACTAGGTAGCTGAGGCTGGCCGCGAACCAGGATCCTCCAGTCTCAGCCTCCCGAATGCTGGGATTACAAGCATGTGCCACCACGCCCAGCTTATTTTTCAAACAAATTAGTCTGCCATGCTTTGAAAAGAAAACAGGTTTCCCAGTACTTGGGAGGCTGAGACAGGAGGTTCATGGCTAGCCTCAACGATTTAGTGAGGCCATCTGCAACCTATTGAGACCCTGTTTCCAAATAAAAAATAGAAAATAAAATAGGGCTAGAGGTATAGCTCAGAGATAGAATGCCCCTGGGTTCCATCCCTAGTACCACAAAAAGAAAGGAAGAAAAAAGAAGAAAAGAAAAGAATACAGGTGATCGGGTCTTTTTCCTTAAGGAAAAAGTCCATACTCTCAAATGAACCAGATAGACAAGCTAAATATAGTGAAAGGAATTCTGACTTTTCCAGTGTAACTTCAACTAATGACGCGTGCCCAGGGTGGATAGAAACAAAGATGCCAGCAAGCAAGAGCTGTGTTCTCCCTTCTGCAGATCCTTTTAAGACAATAAGGTCCTAATAGCAGTAAATCTGATGGCAGAGGAATCGATAAAACTATATATGGTACATCTTGTGGCTGTGAGAGATAAAAGATTATATTTTCATTTGCATGGTTTGCTGGGTTTTATTTGGCAGATATAATAACACAGGCTACGCATAACCCATAAAACAAAGTGAGAACAGTAGCGCATTTGGTGGCAGAACGTAATGGTTATGGCTAAAGGGCTTACATAATTCATCTCAAACCCTTATGCCTATATTTATTGTTGTTTAAATGAAAATTAAACTCTCACAGCCACAGGGAGGGATCTAGTCAGAAATTTGACTGAGACCCTCTCTTCTAAGATTTAAATCTGTGACACTTAAAACCAGCTATAGAAATATCTGAAAGGAACATACTTCACCCAAACACATTAGCACTTTTTCTCCAATTATGCTTTTCTAAACAGCTCTAAAACTCCAGCACAATGAGAGTGAGTGGAGAGAGGCCCTGCTCATTATTCCACCTTGGAATTTCTAGTTAGAGCAGTTGTAGGCTATGGTTAAGAGATAGTGTTAAGCCGGGCTTGGTGGCACACACCTGTAATCTCAGTAATCGGGAGATAGAGACAGGAAGATTGAAGGTCAGCTTCAGCCTCAGCAACTTAGCGAACTTACTGAGACCCTGATCAGCAACTTACTGAGACCCTGTCTCAAAATAAGAAACAGAAAGGGCTGAGGTGTACCTCAGAGGTAGAATACCTCTGAGTTCAATCCCCAGCACAGAGAGAAAGAATGTTTAGTATTCAGATGATGTTTAGTACAAAATAGTGCTACTTTTGGGGGCACAGAGGGACTGTACTGAAGAAGGGCTGAGGCCCAAACATTTAGCATAAGTATGGTGTCTTTTAATATTTTAAAAAGCATTTCTATTACATCATTTTGCTAAAAGAAGAGTTTTAAATTCATGATGTTTCATCACTTTATTCTTATGTATGTCCCAGGAGTGAAAACTCACTTTCAAATGTGAATGCCCAAGACTTTGTTGTTGAGGAAAGATTTTGTTTTTTTGTTTTGGTTTGGTTTTTTGTTTGTTTGTTTTTGGAAAAAAACAGACCTGAAATATAACTTCTCGGAGAGAAATTTTTACCATTTCTTGTGTGTGTGTGTGTGTGTGTGTGTGTGTGTGTGTGTGTGTGTGTGTTGCTAGGAATCCCACCAGGGCCTTGCATGAGCTGAGCTGACACTTCACCACTGAACCACACTCCCAACTGTTGTGCCATATTATTACATATTAATGCATATGTAGATAAGTTTTAAAAATATCAATTAGTAGAATATCAATTTAGTGGAAACAGAACTACATGTCTTAAAACAGGTGTACAAAATAACATTCTATTTTTACTTTCAGCAAATCTCATGGAGATGATGTATATTACTCTAGAAACATATTCAGTAATATTAATTAAAACTGCACACTATTCAATGAGATATAAAGGTTTAATATTTCTGGATCATTGTAATATTTGCAATAGTAGTAGTCTTGAAAATAAAAGCAACAAATGATTATTTAATCATTTTTAGTGACCAGCAAACTTTATCCATACAAGGTAAATTGTTAAATAAACCCTTAATAGTTCATTTATTTGTGAAAATAAGTAAAAACGTACAGTTTAGATTTTACCCAACATAAGCAAGTATAAAATGGCTATTTTTGAAATTAGTCTATCACTCTTGATTTTAGATTCCTCCTTATTTTTACTTAAATCAATATGGATACTAAAGTGATTAGCTTAAACTTTGCAAATGTGAAAATTTTATGCCATTTAGGTTGTTACTATCTACATACATGAACCATTTGGAAGGGAAAGCAAATGCAGAAAGAAAGTTATCTTAAACTACTATTAAGTGCAAGTAAACAACTCATCTTCTAAATAATGAGATAATTGACAGACCTTATCTTGCTTTGGTAGTAAGCATAAGCAGTTTGCATTCGTGCATGCATGCATGCATGGTGTAAGTGTAGCTTCAATTGCTTATTCTTCTAGTTTAATAGGAATCAGCCAAGAGGAAAAAAATGAAGGGACATTAAAAAACAATAGAATATTACACACTTTCATTTGAGACAAAAATATCACCATCACCAGTGTGTCATAGTCACAGTATCTGCTTTTCTTAGGGACCTGGTTCAGCTGATAGGGAAGATCCCACACGAAGAAAGAACAAAACAATGTTAAACTGATCCTGATCAAGAGAATTTCAGAAAGAAAGAGGAAAAAAAAAATCTAAAGAGAGGGCAAAGATGTGTGTGGTGGTACACTCTCTGTAATGTCAGTTTATTGAGGCCCTTCACAAGTTGGTAGGAAGCTGTTTCAAAACAAAAAAGGACCCAGGGTGTAGCTCAGAGGTAGATTGCCCCTGGGTGGGGAGGTGGGGGGGGTGGAAAGAAAGGAGAATGGAGAAAGTCAAGTAATAATAAGCAAAAAAAAAAAAAAGCAAAATTTCAGAAATAAAACAATTTTATAAGTTATCAGTTAGTTCATCTTTTCTTTAATACTATTTTGTTTGTTTGTTTGTTTGGTTTTTGGGGTTTTTTTTTTTTGTTTGTTTGTTTTTTGTCTGTCCTGGGATCAAGCCAGAGCTACACTTGCAGCCCACTTTTTTTTAAAATTGAAAATAATGTATTCTAATATTTAACTTTTAAAAAATCTCCCTTTACTAAGCTGGGTGTGGTGGTGCAGGCTTATAACCCTAGACTTGGGAGGCTGAAACAGGAGGATTGAAGGTTTGAAGCCAGTCTCAGCAACTTAAGAAGACCCTGTTTCAAAATGAAAAATAAAATAGGGCTGGAAATGTAAGTCAGAGGTAGAATGCCTCCCTGAGTTCAATTCCCTGTACCACATAAGAAGGACGGAAGGAAGGAAGGAAGGGAGAGAGGGAGGGAGGGATGAAGGAGGGATCTTCCTTTACTAAACTAAAAACCTAATGCCTGGTAAACATGGATGTTCAATACCCCAAATCTTGAATACAAACTAAAGGACACTGTGCTACCATTTGGGGTGGCCCCTTTGCTCCAGGATATGTGCACTTTTGAAACAAGAGAGAACCCAATAAGAAAACAAAGATTCTTGTTTTCTTTTTCAAAGACATTCAAGCACGAGGAAGCATCGAACAGCCTCCTATCTTACCAATGCAAGGAGGTGCTAGTTGAGTCAGAACAAATATTTGCCAAATTCTATTTTCTCACATGAGTGACAAGAATGATTTACACTCTTCACTACCTCCATGCCATGTGCCTCCAGATCTCACCTTGGTCACAAATGGCCCTCTGTGCTCTTTTTACATTTGCGTTCTTAAAACATATCATTATTATTATTATTTTTAGGGTTGCAATCTCAAATAGTCCTTATTTTCACTCAAAATTACAATACAGGGGACTATGGCCAATGCTATGCAGATGGCCAAATAGATAATAAAGCCTCAGTTCATGAATAATATCCACTCAGAAAGAGGACAAAAGCAACAGGAAAAAAGAGCCCAGATTGGACAAAATGTGCATGCTATATTTAAAAAACACACGCACGATCATTGTCAGAGAGCAGTAAGGGGGCCCTGTAGTCTTAATTATATGCCAGTGGCACCAATTTGATGTGACTGTTTGCTCTTATAGTCAATAAAAAAAGTCATAACTGCCATCAAATTTAAATTTAATTTATTTTCTACACAGCCCTTTCTGTTTTCCTTGTTTTTTTCTTTTATAACATTAACACTTTTTTTGTTAAAAAATGTGTGAAAGATTAATTTGTAGAATGAGGGGAGCTGTGGGTGCACAGCACAGGACAGATGGAGTGGGTGGGACATGACAGTTTTCGTCTGTGGCTTCATTTTGTTGCAAGGGAGAGAAAAAAAGCTACCACTACCACCATCCATTTCTTCGGGGCCCCTGGAAGAAGGTGTGGGGCTTTTCCCTCCTGTGGACCGCTGCTGCGTGAAGAGACAGTGCCCCTCTACATGACCAGCCTGCTTCTGAACACTGCCAGCCAGTCAGAGCACTTTCATTTCAAAATTGAAATGAAAAGAGGAGCCCACCCACTTCGGTAGGCAGCAGCGTGAAACACACTTTTCCTTGGTGAGCTCACCACGCTGATATGAATTAACAATTTGTCTTCTCTGACACCCTGTCTTGTAAACCTACACACATGAAGGTCTAGATGCAAAACAAGAGTTATCATTATTTTTTAAAATTGAGGGGGGTCATCTGTCAAAAATTCTACTCACATTCAAGAGGAATTTTTGTAAAAATTGTCAAGAACGACAATGCGCAAGTTTCGACTTTTGCCTTGGAACAGCCGTAACATACACATAAGTATTGTAGGAGTTCGCTATTGTAAAGGTTCTCGTAGAAGAATAAAGCAATTACTGCAGAACATTGCTGTCATATGGCATACCCAGACATTCTGAGAAAAAGTCAAACTTTGAGAAGGAGGAAGAGGGAAATTCGGGACAGCTTGTGGGAGGGAAGATGGGAGTTCTTTTTATGCACAAAGAGATCCATTAACAATATCTTTATCGGTTTCCTTCTTCCTCTTTAACTGAATCAACTTGCCCAGAATATGTGAACGTAATCGCAAATAAATGACTTGGGTGTGAGGAGAAAATGACTGAGCACATGTGAAAATGGTCGGTGGTTAATTCACGGCCAGACAAGATTTGCATGAAGAAAAACTCCCCAACACCTTTGCCTCCAAAGAGGCCGGCTGTCACTGTGGGCCAGGCTGTCCATGGAAGCCCCGAAGCAGAGTGGAGGAGGGAAACCCAGGTGCTCAGTTCTTCTACTGTCAGTCTAGCTACTCGTGTCCCTGGCATTGGGAATTGGGTATGCAAGTAATTGTATTTTATTGTGTTGTTTTTCTAATTAAACACAAGCTTGCTCAGAGAGCTTCAGAGTTGTACCTGGAAGACAGGCCAGTTCTGCTGGGCTCCTGGATGTGGTTAGGGGCCACGATGAAGGCATCATGCTGGGGATGGAACTCAGGTCATTCTACCTTTGAGCTACGCCCCCAGCCCTTTTTTATTTTTTATTTTGAAACAAGGTCTCATTAAGTTGCTGTGGCTGGTCTCAAACCTATAATCCTGGTGTCTCAGCCTCCCAAATACTGTGATGACAGGCATGTGCCACTGTGTCCAGCCTATATATCTATTTAAAGAGTTATCTATTTTATATCTATTCTGTCAGAATTTCCCCATAACTGTGCAATAGTAGGCATTATTGAAATGGAAGGTATAAGCCGGGCATGGTGGCGCACGCTTGTAATCACAGCATTCAGGAGGCTGAGACCGGAGGATCCGGGTTCGCGGCCAGCTTCAGCTACCTAGTGAGGCACT
The DNA here is from genome assembly GCA_004027655.1 of Graphiurus murinus. Classification (NCBI taxonomy): domain Eukaryota; kingdom Metazoa; phylum Chordata; class Mammalia; order Rodentia; family Gliridae; genus Graphiurus; species Graphiurus murinus. The sequence goes on from PVLC010003412.1 coordinate 50,592, forward strand.
CCAAAACTTAGTGAGACTCGGTTTCAAAATAAAGAATAAAAAATAGGGCTGGGGGTGTAGCTCAGAGGTAGAATGCCCCTGAGTTCAATCCCCAGCACCGCAAAAAAAAAAAAAGAAATGGAAGGTATAACAACCTACTGGAGTTCACACCAACATATGCATGGACTTAGAACAGAGTACAAATTGAGTACAATGGTCACAATACTAGCCCTGATTACAACTGCAATTGCAAGCTGTTATTTCTACTCATATGTGAACATAATTATGTCTATGCATGTTGATGAACAAAATGTAAGGTGTCCTTATTCTTCCTTTACTACCAGGTGCAGTTATGTTTATTCCCAAAACACTGGAGCATAGTTAATTTGCTAACAGCCAAGGAATTCTGATGGACTTAGACTAGGGTGAAATGGTAAGCTATATTCATTACATTTTTTTTTTGTATGGTGATGGCAATCAAACCCAGAGCCTCATACATGCTAGGCAAGTGTTCTACCACTAAGCTACATCCTCAGCCCACATTTTTAAAATGTAAACAAGAAAATATATATATTTACACTGATGTATGTCTAAAACTGCATTTTGCACAAGCCAATTTCCCCCTCACATTAATAAATTTGCACTTATTAACTACATTAAATTTTTCTGGTCATCTGGCAGTTCTCCCTTCTTTAGTGATAAAGCTCAATTTTTACCAAGTACACAACTGTCCCCAAAATAAAACCCACATTTCCCAGCTTCCTTTGCAACTAGATATATCCATGTGAAAAGTTCTGAAAGTGAAAGTATATGGTATCTTTTACAGAAAGACTCATTAAAGGATAGTTAAAGCAAGGCACTGTAGCACACATCTGTAATCTCAGTACTTGGGAAGCTGAGACAGGAAGATTGCAGGCTTGAGGCCAACTTCAGCAACTTAGCGAGATCCTCAGCAACTTAGTGAGTCCCTGTTTCGTGATATAAAATGAAAGAGGCTATAGGGGTGTAGCTCAGAGGTAAAACACCCCTGGGTTCAATCCTTAGTATAAAAAAAAAAGATAGTTAATATACTTTTTGGGCGCTTTCTTCTTTGTTGCTTTCTACTGTCTGAAATATGGATGTGATGGCTGGAGCGTGGACTGACATAATGGACCACAGGATGAGAACTTCACCATACGGAGGTTAGAGAGGTGAACTGAAAGAATTTAATGACTTTTTAAAGTCATTGTACCAGCCCAGGACTGCCTACTTCTCAACTTTGTTTCTGTAAGAAATAAATCATGTTGGTGGAAATGTAAATTGATACAGTCATTATGTAAAACAGTATGGAGGTTCCTGAAAAAGTTAAATATAGAACTACCATATGACTGAGCAATCTCACTTCTGGGTATATATTCAAAGGAAATGCAATCAGTTCTGTCAGAGAGACGTCTGCACGCCCGTGTTAATCGCAGCACAATTCACAATAGTCAGATATGGAAGCAACCTAAGTGTCTATCAATAGACGAGTAAAGAAAATATGTACTGAAATACTAGTCAGCCTATAAAAAGAAGGAAACCTGTCATTCCTGGCGAGAATGGACCTGGAGGACAACTTGCTAAGTGACGTAGGCCACCAAGGAGACATACTGCAAGAGCTCTGGCACAATGGGCGATAAAAAGGTCAAACTCACACACACACACAAGGAAAGAGGAGAAAGAAATGCCAAGTTCATAGACACCTGGGGAAATTGCAGTTGCGTAGGACTTTAAGCTCTAGACCTAATGCACAGCATGGAGGGGTCCTTAGTTCATACAGTGCTCTGTTACGGACTTGAAATTTACTAAGAGAGTAAATCTGAAGTGTTCTCACCATACACGCACACACACAAAGGCAACTGTGAGAAGAGATAGATGTTAGTGACTTGACTAATCAGTTCATATATAACATGTATATGTATATATGCTATATATGAAATATCACTTTGATATATATATCACTTTGTACCCCTTAAATACATATGATTTTATTTTAAAATAAAAAGAAAAGAAATAAGCAAATATGCCAACTTACTAAC
>PVLC010003412.1:52727-97960 GCA_004027655.1 Graphiurus murinus
TTTTTTTTTTTTTTTTTTTTTTTTTTTTTTTTTTTTTTTGCAGTACTAGGGATTGAACTTAGGGGCATTCTGCCTCCAAGCTATACCCCCAGCCCTATTTTTTATTCTTTATTTTGAAACAAGGTCTCACTAAGTTTCGGAGTGCCTCACAGATCCTCCTGTCTCAGCCTCCCAAATGCTGGGATTATAAGTGTGCACCACCATGCCCGGCTTGGCTATACCTTCTAAAACACAAAAATGCTAGGTGCCATGGTTGGAACATTAGGAGGTGGGGCCTAATGGGCAAAAATTAGGTTACTGGGGGTATGTCCTTGAAGGTGATATTTGGGTTCTGGCCCCTCCCCCTCTCTCCCTTTGCTTCTCAGCCACCATAAGGTGATTGGTCTCTTCTGCCATATGCTCCTGCCATGATGGACTGAGCTCCCACAGACCCAAAGCAACAGGGCCAAGCGACCATGGACTGAAACCTCCAAAACCATGAGCCAGAATAAACCTTTCTTCCTTATAAGTTGATTGCCTTGGATATTTTGTTACAGCGATGAGACTCTGACTGACATAGCATGAAAAGACTCATCTCTTCACTTACCAGTGCTTGAGTGATAACAAGTATAACACTTAATTTCACCAAAGCCTGTCCCTGTCTCTCAGAGGCAGAGAATTGAGGGGGTGTCTTTATAACGCACCATCATATTAAACAACTTATCCAACTCTGCAGCATTTGGACTGAGTTCTTATGAACATATGAACACACACAAAAAAAAGTTTGGACAAGTGCAAGTGGACTATTAACAATTATAAAACCATAACCAACAGTCTGAATACTCATTTAGCACCATTAAAAGAATAATTGCATTTCTTGGTAAATAAGTGGCTAGAGAATGGTGAAATATGATTTTTTTTTCTCATTTAGAAAACTCAAAAAGTGGCTGGGCGTGGTGGCACACGCTTGTAATCCCAGCATTCGGGAGGCTGAGACCGGAGGATCCAGGTTCGCGGCCAGCCTCAGCTACTTAGTGAGGCACTCTGCAACTTAGTGAGACCCGGTTTCAAAATAAAGAATAAAAAATAGGACTGGGGATATAGCTTGGAGGTAGAATGCCCCTGAGTTCAATTCCCAGTACCGCAAAAAAAAAAAAAAAAAAAAAAAGAAAATTCAAAAAGTACATCATACCCAGTTAAGAACAATCTGGTCCATAAGCAAAGACGCTTTCAAACACGAGGCCACTCAAAGTCAAAATATTGGATTGCAGTTATGAGACTATCAAATAACTCAAAAATGGGATCATTGTGTTTCAGGCTCCTTTGTTATGGCTAGTGCTCCAATAAACTGCAGATGGAAAGGAAGAAAAAGACTATTTGGGATTAATGTTGTATGGTATTTTTTATTTTTGCTTGCTGTCTTTTTGAAATACCGATTTCCATCTATTGAGCCTTTTGATATAGATCAGTTAAACTTGAATGAACAGAGTCTTTTTGTCTAGTGTGCCTTATCCTAATAACAAGAATGAAGTGTGCTTTTTTCCCTTTCAGTCATTTATAAACAGTCCACATAAAGCTGGCCATTACCTTTTGATACACACTAAGCTCATTATTAAGAAATTGTACCCCTCACACCTCCAGACCTTCTTGTATCTAAGTGAAGCTCTGTACACTCTTAAATGCACATGGCAGGAAAAGCCAGAAAACACTGATGTTCAAACCCCAAGAGGGCAGCCTGCACACAGAGGAAAACATGACCATGCACATACGAAGTTTTTTGTTTTTTTGTTTTTTTTTTTTGCGGTACTGGGGATTGAACTCAGGGGCATTTTACCTCCGAGCTACACCCCCAGCCCTATTTTTTATTCCTTATTTTGAAACTGGGTCTCACGAACATACGAAGTTTTTGATGCATGACACCAGGCCTGGAGGAGAAAAGCAATGCTTGTGTAAGAAGATTTCCCACCCAGAGAAGTAAAAGAACCCAGTTGTCACATGTATGCAAATTAATACGGAACCTTGAAAGAATCAGTAGAAATCTTGACACCATTTCAAACCACAGTATATGATTAGCAGCGCATAAAACACAACATGGTTTTGTAAGTTCACATTTAATAATGCATATTACCAGTTCTGCAGTCAGATGTCAAGGCATCAGGTAAAACAAGTTATTTTCAGGAGTGTAGCCCAGGACAATTTGTGTTCAAAGAAGTTGGAAACCAAAAGATAAAGAGAGGCCAATATCTGGGCAATAGCTCTGGTGCCAAACCATCTCACAAGGGGCGTGCCATCAACCAGCCAGGGAACTAGATTGGAGACAACATGTGGTTAACATTACAAGAAACACAACCAAGAGCCACACACACACTGACAGTGGTCAGAGCGTTTTATATTCAAAGGATGACTTATTAATCGGTTTGGCCAGGGGGGTCTATTATGCAGTTTATCTAAAGACTAATTTGCTTCTTAGCAAAGAGATTCAGGTAAGGGAGAAATGGTAGCAGCAATTACATCTAAGACAGAAATGTACCTTATTTACTTCCTGGTGTTTCTACCTGCAATGAGAGCTTCCGGTTCTCATTAAGATGAATTACAGCAAGTCAGAAATGATTCTGGAGCTTAGAGAATGCCTTTTTGATGTGACATACTAAGAGAGAATAGTATTAAAAAGTGGCCCATAGACTGGGCATGGTGGCACATGCCTATAATCCTAGTACTTGCGAGATGGAGACAGGAGAATCGCAGGTTTGAGGCCAGCCTCAGCAACATAGTGAGGCCTTCAGCAACTTAGGGAGACCCTGATTCAAAATAAACAATAAAACTGGGATAGGGGGTCTAGCTCAGAAATAGAATGCTCCTGGGTTCAACCCTCAGTACCAAAAAAAAGCTTGTGAAGTTAAGGATACAGAATGCCTCCTTCGTCCCTTCCATCAAGGCTATGTTGGACACTCTCCACACACTCTACTGCTCTAGGTGTGAGGGACACCAGGACACACACAGCACTGTGCACAGGAGCTTGCTTTCATACTGTCACTTATGAAGAATTATTCTTCATAATTATTCTTCATAAGTAATTATTCTTCATTATTATAATGCAAACACACATTCCACTCAGAATACAAATCTTTGCCTTAACCCCAAGAGAAAGAGGCTTTTGGTTTGGATACGGAAGATCCCCCAGGAAAGCTCATGAGCTGGCAATGCAGAAATGTTCAGAGGTGAAATAATTAATCAGGGCTCTAACTTCATTGATGGATAAATCCACGGACAGATTAATGATTTGAACGGATTTACCAGGTGGTAACTCTAGGGCAGGTAAGATGTGGCTGGAAGAGGTGGGTCACTGAGGCTTGGCCTTGGGGACTATATCTGCCCCGGTCCCTTCCTTTCTCCCATCCTCTCTCCTTTCCTTCCTCCCTCCCCTGCTTCTGGCTGCCCAGAGCAGCTTTCCTCTACCATGCCCTGCGGCCATGATGTTTCTGCCTTGGAGCTAGCCACCCATGGACTGAACCTCTGAAAGCATGAGCCAAATAAACCTTCCCTCTTCTAAGTGTGTTTTGATCCTTGTGTCCTGGATCCACCAGTGGAAGAATACCTGGGATGGAAAGGGGAGGTGTGAAGTACCTCAGGATCTGCCAGATGCCGCCTTGTTTACCCACCCAAATGATGACAATCATGTTCCCTGTGAACAATATAACTCTTCCAGGGCAATAATATCATTAACAATTAATTTGTGATTTCAGAGCACTTGTATGTTCAAAGTAAGAGCTGCCATACTGAGAACAACGCTAGTCATCACTGCATTTTAAGCCTATTCATGCACAGAAGAGAGCAAGGAAGTTCTTTATAATGTAAATGATTCCTAAATTCTAGAAATTCAGTTTACTCTTATCAACATTACTCAATTTCAAATTCTCCTATTAAAATATGTAATTGTTGGGGCAACAAGCTTCCTATTTAATTGTCAATTCTTTAAAAATGATACTGCATTACATCTCACTTTGGGTGAAAGTGACCACAGATGGGAAGTCACTGCTTCCTATCTATACACGGTTTAATTCTCTGGAAGAAGTCAATTCTGTTTAGTTCCTGTTTTAAAACGTTACAGTGCCTTTTTTCTTCTGTGTTCCATGTTTTAACCTGTCCAAAATCCAACATTTAACAGGGAATTGTGCTGTAGTGGTTAGAGCATAGACTCTGAAGTTAGACTCATGGGTTTTAATTCCTCTTAGTTTGCTGAACTAGCTGTGTGACCTTGAACAAGTTCCTTAACCCTCCTGGGTCTCATCTATTTCTCTCCCTGGTCATGATGTGAGCCCTTTGCTCTGCCACACACTCCCTGCTGTTACCATTTGGCACTCTCACCAGACATTCAAAGCAATGGGTCTGCTCAATCTTAGACTGGAACTTGCAAAACTGTGAGTCAAAATAAACCTCTTCTCAGCCAGTCATGGTGACACATGCCTGTAATCCCAGTACTTCGGAGGCTGAGGCAGGAGGATCACGGGTTCGAGGCCAACCTCCATAATTTAGCAAGACCCTCAGCAACTTGGTAAGACATTCTTTCAAAACAAAAATAATATAGGGTTGGGGGTGTAGCTCAAAGGTAGAATGCCTGTGAGTTCAATACTCAGTACCACACACACAACCTTACTTTAGAAGTTAACCACCTCAGGTATTTTGTTATGGTAATGGGAAAGTGACTAGCACATTATGTCGGCATTGTGTCACTAAGTTCTTCTGTCTCAACCACCTTACTTACTCAGAGCATCACCAAAGGGCAACCACTCCCTCTCACTTGTCTTGGGGACTTGCAGCCTGTCATCACTGATTTCCTTAAGGGTGGACCAAGTGTACAACTGCTACAAAACACTGTAACCCAGGACACTGCTAGCCCTTGATTCTTAGATGATTTAGGCTCAGAGCCCCAGATCTGGGCCCAGTAGAAATCAAAACCCCTCCCCAAGGAATCTATGAGTTCCTGCTAGAGAAGGGTTTTCTCACAAGAATCTCTTCCTACAAGTGCTGTGTCTCCCTGGACTAGTGACCCAAGTGTGAAACTTAATTTCTACTCACAGAAAACACACTCACATAGAGCAAGTTGTATATGTAGTAAACTTATGCAAAGACCTGGAAGGCAGCCAAGGGGGTGTTTACGCTACTGTGACTCAAGTTCAAATAGAATGTTAGCATCCTGCTTTAAAAATCAAATCATCTACCCTCTTTATAGGGGTATATGTGGCTGGACTTCTTCATCTTTCTAGTGACTCTAACCCAGCACTGCCCAACAGAAAAATAATCCACATACACAATTTGATATTTCCTACTGGCAGTGTAAAAATTAAGTTTTTTTTTTTTTAACTGGGCATGGTGGTGCATTTCTGTAATTCTAGCACTTAGGAGGCTGAGGCAGGAGGATAGCAAGGCTCAAGGCCAGCCTCGGTAACTTAGCAAGACCCTCAGCAACTTAGTAAGACCCTATTTCAAAATAAAAAGGGCTGGGGGTGTAACTTGGAGGTAGAATGCCCTGGGTACAATCTCCAGTACCACAAAAAAATTTTTTTTAGTTTATTAATTTGAACATTTCCTATTTGACCCAATATTATTAATGGGAATTCAACTTTCAATATATAATCAATATTTCAAAGTGTTAGTGAGATTTTTACATTCTTTTTCTTTTTATAAAGTTTTCTACCTGGTCATGGTGGCACACACTTGTAATTCCAGTACTTAGAAGGCTGAGACAATAGGATCACAGGTTCAAGGAGAGCCTTAGCAAGTAGTGAGACTCTCATCAACCTAGTAAGACCGTTTCAAAATAAAAATAAAGCTGGGCGTGGCAGCACATGTTTGTAATCCCAGTACTTGGGAGGCTGAGACAGGAGGATAGCAGGTTCATGGACAGCCTCAGCTATTTAGTGAGGTCCTCTTCAACTTAGTGAAATCTAGTTTCAAAATAAAGAATAAAAAATATGGCTGGGGGTGTAGCTCAGAGGTAGGATGCCCCTGGGTTTAATACCCAGTACCGTGAACAAACAAACAAACAAATAAACAAAAAAACATCTTCTAGCACAGAGTGCATTCACAGTTTCTAAGCACATTTCAGAGCTCAGGAGCCTGATAGGCCTGTGCCCCTGGCCTCCCCACCCCACCTCCTCTGCCATCCTCTCTTGCTTTCCTCACAAGAACTCCCAGGCAACTCTGAATTCTCCTTGATTATACAAGTGCCTCTTCAATTCTGCTCCTATGTCCTGAGTCTTTTTCTGCTCAGTCAACAACAACTTCTCCTCCTCTTTCTCCTCCTCCTTCTCCTCTTGCTCTCGCTCTTTTTTTTTTTTTTTTTTTTTTTTTTTTCTGTGGTACTGGGGATTGAACTCAGGGGCATTCTACCTCCGAGCTATACCCCCAGCTCTATTTTTTATTCTTTATTTTGAAACCGGGTCTCACTAAGTTGTGGAGTGCCTCACTAGGTAGCTGAGGCTGGCCTCGAACCCGGATCCTCCGGTCTCAGCCTCCAGAATGCTGGGATTACAAGCATGCGCCACCATGCCCGGCTTCTCGCTCTTTTTTGGTGCTGGAAATGAAACCCAGAGCCTCATGTTCACTAAGTACATGTGCTTCCACTGAGCTACATCCCAGTCTTCAACTTCCCTTTTATTTATGTGTTTATATTTACTTATTTATTTCATACTAGGGATTGAATCCAGGGACATTCTACATCCGAGCTACACCCCCAGCCTTTTTTTAGTTCTTTGATTTGAAACAAGGTCTCACCAAGTTGCTGAGGCTGTCCTTGAACCTGCAATCCTCCTGCCTCAGCCTCCCAAGTACCGGGATGACAGCCATGTACCAACATTGAGAAGTCACACTATGCATTTCTCCTAATTTACCAGCTTTAGAAAACTTCTAAAGCCAATGAAGGATTTCTCTTTGTAGGGTTATTAAAGCCAGATCAGATATTTGAATTGCTTAGAAAGAAAATTAAGTGTCCCTCCATGGTGGCCAATGTTTGTAATCCCAGTACTTGGGAGGCTGAGACAGGACAGAAAGATCATAGGTTTGAGATCAATCTCAGCTTAGAGAGACCCTCAGTAACTTAGTGAGAACCTGTTTCAAAACAACAACAACAAAATAAATAAAAAGGGCTTGAGGTATAGCTTAGGGGTAGAATGTCCCTGGGTTCAATCTCCACTACCAAAAAGAAAAAAATTCAATTTATTTTAAAAAAGAAAAGAAAGACTCAACCAAAGGTGGTTCCTCTTATTTTATCTAAAAGTTTGTCTGATTTATAAATAGAATAATTGATTTGTAACATAATTTAAAGGCATTAGGAATCTGGCTTTTTAAATTTGAAATTTTGCCAGGCATGGTGGCACATGCTTGTAATCCCAGTACTTGGGAGGCTGAAAAGGGAGGAGCTCAGGTTTCCAGCCAGCCTCAGCTACTTAGTGAGGTCCTCCACAACTTAGTGAGACCTTGTTTCACAATAATGAATAAAAAAAATAGGGCTGGGGGTGTAGCTAGGAGGTAGAATGTCCCTGAATTCAAACCCCAGTACTGCAAAAATAAATAAATTAATAAATTAATTAATTAGAAATTTGTCATTTTAGTAAATTGATTTTTTTTTTTTTTTTTGGTATTGAGGATTGAACCCAGGGGCATTCTACCCACAAGCTATACTACCAGACCTTTCTTAGTTTTTAATTTTGAAACAGGGTCTATCAAAGTTGCTGAGGGTTTCACTAGGTTGCTGAGGTTGGCCTCGAACCTGCATCCTCCTGTCTCAGCCTCCTACCCTGGCTCAACTGAGGGGCAGGTAGCTTCTAAATGTCAGTCACGATGGTGGCCTGGGCTCTGCTCAGGTGAGCTTGTCAGAGAAGAGGCAGTCAGGAGTTCCCAGGGGGAATGGTGGCTGGGGACTGCACAGGAAGGTGAGCTGGGGGGCAGTGCGGCAGGCAGGACAGGGTGGAGCAGAGGAAGGTCCATTCCCCATCCCTAGCCCCTCAATCACAAGGAGGCTGGTGCCCAGACGATGGAAAGTGACTTCAGCAACCATGCCTTTTCTGCCCTGGCTCTCGCTGGCCCTGTCCCAGCGCTCTGGATGGGGAGCTCTGTTCCCCCTATGACTCCGCTTACAGACAGTATCAGTTGTCATTTTAGTCACCATGCCATATGCCTGTCCTCGTGACCCTTTGACCACAGCTGGACACAGGAATTGGGGGAAGAATGAATAACTGAATCAACACTTCTCAAAAAAGAAATACAAATGGCCAATTAACAGATGAGAAATGAGCTGGGCATGGTGGCACACGCTTGCAATCCCAGGCTGAGACAGGAGGATCGGGGTTCATGGCCAGCCTCAGGTACTTAGTGAGGCCCTCCGCAACTTAGTGAGACCCTGTTTCAAAAAAAAAAAAGAATAAAAAATAGGGCTGGGGGTGTAGCTCAGAGATAGAATGCCCCTGGGTTCTATCCCCAGTACTGCAAAAAAAAAAAAAAAATGTTTAATAGATGAAAAATGTTCAACATCATTATCAATCAGGGAGATGCAACTCAAAACTACACTGAGATTCCATCTAGCCCTAGTCAGAATGGCAATCATCAAGAAGTCAAAAAACAATAAATGTTGGTGAGGATGTGGGGGAAGGATCTGGGATACACTGTTGATGGGACTGCAAAGTAGTATGGTCACTGTGGAGATCAGTGTGGAGACTCCTCAAAAGTCTAAAGTCTAGGAATGGAACCACCATGTGACCCAGATATACTGCTCCTTGGAATCTTTCCAAAAGAATTAAAGTCAGAATACTATAGTGATACATGTATGTCCATATTTATAGCATCACAGTTCACAGTAGCCAAATTATGGAACCAAACCTGGTGTCCCTCAACAGAATGCCCCTGGGTTCGATCCCCAGCACCACACACACACACACACACACACACACACACACACACACACACCACTTATCTTCTTTCTGCCCCTATTGATCTCCCTGTTCTGGACTTGCATACAGAAGGGGTCATATGGCATATGAGTTTGGAAGACTGAGCTTGCACTTAGCTTAATGTTTGCAAAGTTCACTCAAACTATAGCATGGGTTCATAAAATGATCTCTAGTGTCTTCAGGAAATTGGTTCCCAAAGAGGCCCAAATTAGCATTTGCCCAAGTCCCTTATAAAGAAAGTATAGTGTTTACATATAAGCCAAACCTAACTTCCTGTGTCCTTTAAACCATCTCTGAATTACTTCTAATATCTAATACAACATAAATGCTATGAAAATGATTGTTACACTATATTGTTTAGGGAATAATGGCAGAAAAAAAGTCTGTATATGTTTAATTCAGATATGATTTTTTAAAAATATTTTCCATGGCTTGTGGAACACACAAAGAGTCAACAATAGTTTGTTATTTTTTTATGACCAAATAAATTTCCACTGTATGGATGACCACATCTATTTAGCTGTGTGACCGAGGATGGCTGTCTGAGTTGTCTCCACCTTTTGGCTCTTATAAATAATGCGGCTATGAATGTTCACATCGGGATTTTTGCATACCCTCCTGTCCTCATTTCTCTTGGATATGTATGTCTTAGTCATTCAGGCTGTTGTAATAAAGCACTATAAACTGGGTAGCTTATCAACAGCAGAAACATATCACACATACCCCTAGGCTAAGAAGCCCAAGATGCAAGTGGGTGTTGGTCCACTCCTGGGATCACAGGACACCACCTTCCCACGGTGAACTCCTGTGGGGGGCAGGAAAGCAGCTCACTGGGGCCGTTCCAAGGCCGGTCATGGTGGAGACTTCAGGACCTAATGACCTCCCAAATATCATCACATTGAGTGTTAGGATTTAACTTAGGAATTTTAACATATAAAAATTCAGTCTACAGCTTAGGAGCAAAATCACCAGGTCACATGGTAATTCTTGTGTCCAATCAGTCAAGGAACTGCCTGATTGTTTCCCAAAATAGCAGAACTATTTTACATTTCTATCAGGAATGCATGAGGGTCAATTTCCCACATCTTTCCCAATACTTGTTGTTATGTGATTTTTTTAGACCTTTTTAGTTTTTTTTTCCTTGAAAACAGGGTTTTGCTAAGTTTCTGAGGATGGCCTCAAACCTGTGATCCTCCTATCTCAGCCTCCCAAGTACCAGGATTATAGGTGTGCACCACCACACCCAGCTTATCTGATTTTTTTTTTTTTAATTCTAGCCATCCTAGTGATTTTGAAGTAGTACCTTGTGAGAATGATTTCACATTTCCCTGATAGCTAATAATGTCCAAAACCCATGGTATTCTACTACTTCTCTGTGAAATCCTTCAGGCTCTCCCCGCCTCTTGCTGCAAGACCAGAACTGAGTTCAAGTCTTAGCCCAGCACATAAAAGAATATACCAGCAGATACTGTGTGCATATATGAATGTATCACTTCAAATCTCACTAGGAGGTATAATCATATTGCATCAATAACATTCAAAAAAAAGTGTGATCTCTCTGTATTGAGGTTTTCTCTTTATAAAGTGAGAAAAGATATGCAGATGACTCAGATTTATATTGAAATTATCTGTTTAGGTATCTGTCTCCACCAATAAACAGAAACCACCTCCTGTGTGACAATGCTGGGTTATGCTTTTGGGGAGTGAGAAAGAATGTGGTCCCAGCTCCTGCTACTAAGCAGAGTATGGAGGCGGCAGGGAGGAGCCATCCCTCTAACATCCCCAATCCTTTTTATTTTTTGTTTCGAAACAGGGTCTTGCTAAGTTGCTGAAGCTGGCCTGGAGGCTGCAATTCCCCTGTCTCAGCCTCCCAAGTACAGGCATACACCACTGAGCAATGTATGTAATATTGTACTGGATTGTGTAGTCTGACTAGTAAAATACAGGATTTCGGTTCAACAAATAGAAAAGGTTACTTCATAATGACTCTAGCCACCTGACACCCACCCTATTTGCTGTATTTTCCCCAGTCAATAGCCTGAGATAATCAGGAACAGTGGGGTTGTACTTCATTGGGTAAGTATGAACAGTATGAACTCCACAAAGGTGGTGTCCAAAATGGTACTTGGTCCTGAGAAAGAACCCAGAAATCCTTGTTGGATGGAAGAAGGAAGAAGGCCAGGAAAGAAGGAGATATGAAGTGGAAGCAAGAGTTGCCTCAGGTTCCGGCAGGGCCGCAGATGGCCACTATCCGGAGATGGAAAAAGAAAGTTAGGAATAGTAAGTACCATCCATGCCCACAAACCACAAATGGAATTCCTTTTGTCCAAAAGGCACAATAACTAAGTCAGTTTCACCAAAAGCTCTGCTGTTTCATTTAATTATTTCTTCGGAAGCTGCATAAACTTTTTATTCACTATAGGAGCAATTAACACTGTTACAATAAAAAAAAAGTTGTCATAGCCAACATGGCATACACCTGTAATCCCAGTACTGGGGAAGCTGATCACATGTTCAAGGCCAGCCTCAGCAACTTAGTGAGACCCTGTTTCAAGAAGAAGTAAATAAAAGCCAGTGACACATGCTTGGGAGGCTGAGATGGAAGGTTCCCGGCCAGCCTCAGCAACTTAGTGAGTCCCTCTGCAATTTAGTGAGACCCTGTTTCGAACCTGGAGACTATGTTTTGAAAGCGCCATTAATATTCATGGTCCTTTGCTTTAGCAATTATTATTCCCACATGGAGAGGAGATATTTCCAAATACTGTGGACTTGGACCTGGAGTGCCGTTTTGCCTCTTAATCTTTGCTGGCGCTCATGTGGAACTTGGCCTTCCATGGCTGGCTCCATCAAACGATAAAGTAACCATTTAAAAATTCCAGCTACAGGACTGGTTTTTAGAAAACCAGCAGCCAATCTGATTTACCCATTGGCTTCCTTTTCTCACTGCCTAGTTGTAGTGGTGGTTGTCCTGGGTGAGAGCCAGTGAGGAGTTAACTTCAATTGCATGGCTGACCAGGGAACTGAGAGAATATCTAGGATGAGTGGGGTGCAGTGGCACAGGCCTGCAATCCCAATACTTGGGAGGCTAAGACAGGAGGATCACAGGTTCGAGGCCAGCCTCAAAAACTTAGTGAGACTCTTAGCAACTTAGCAAGATCTTGTTTCAAAATGAAAAATAAAATAAGGCTGGGGGTGTAGGTTGGAGGTAGAATGCCCCTGAGTTCAATCCCCAGTACCACAAAGAGAGAGAGAGAGAGAGAGAGAGAGAGAGAGAGAGAGAGAGAGAGAGAGAGAAAGAAAGAAAGAAAGAAAGAAAGAAAGAAAGAAAGAAAAGAATGTCTAGGGTGACTGCAACCGTGGAGGTGAATTCCTGGGCTGGAACAAGCCCTAAATGAAGTTGATGCATTCAAAGTTGCCATAGAAACCCCATTGGAATGCCCTCTCTTGTGTAGAACTGATTTTATGTTTAAATGTTAGTATGCCTTCTTGAATTTAACAATATATAAAATAGAAGGAAGACAAATCTAGAAGAAAGAAAACAGACTCTAATGTCTGAATTACTGAAGGTATTGGAGAACTTTCCGACACAAAGTCACCCTTTTCAATGGCTGGAGCAAAGCGGAGGCAGGTGGGTTGCCATGACTGGGAGCTGTTTGGGAGGATCTCTGCATCAAGCGGGCACTCTGAAAGGCAATGCTGTCATTCAGCAAACCAGCTTGTACTCAAGCCAAATGGAATGCAAAGTTGCCTTTCAACAGAAACCTCACCTAGGAAAATGCCAGTTAGCAACTGCAAGAAGTTCCAGCTACTGTAGTTTGCACAGATGGAATTTCATCAAGAAAACACTGGGAGTCTCTTTAAAAAATGGTTACATTCTCAATTAATCTATAGCATGTTTTAAATAAATATTTCTAGTGAGTAGAACAAAAGCCCCAGCATTTGTATGGCTTGCACTAAATGATCACCATCATTGCAAAGCAGATGTGGAATAGAGATGCAAACAATTGGGTCTCTAATTTGCCCAGTAACATTGTTGTAGATCTAATTAGTGCTTATGTGGATCCTTTACAAAGATGTGAAAACTGCACCAGGATGTAATCATTTAATGAATTTAGTGGAAAGCACATCTGCATAAATTCCATTTTAGCTGCAAAAACTAAGTTCAACTGCTATTCGCCGCAGAGCCAAAACATTGTGCTGGTGCCCACTGTGCTTTAGCCTTGCTCTGCTGGCTTGGAGATTTCAAATAAATACTACAAAGTTAAAGCCTCCAGCTGCAGACCAGCCCATCTGTAGATGTTTGTTATATTTGGCAGGATTGCAGAATGATTGTGCCTTCCTGCTTGGGGAAAAAAAAAAAAAAAGAGGGGGAAAAAAAAACCCCAAAGTTTTGTCAGCAAAAAGGAAAAAAAGAAAAAGTTTGAAATATTCATCACCCAACCAAAGTAAAGTTTTGACTCTGAATTTTGTTTACCTTGCAGTGAATTTTAAACCCCTCTTCCAACTGGGCCATCATGTAAACTGGAATAATATATTTTTTCCATATTCTTTCCCATACTCGATTTCAGTTAAAATCGCAGAAAGCTGAATTGGATTCAAGTTTATTGGAACTAGGATCCAAGTCTTTTCTTTAAATTTTCAAGGATTTTACCTAATTTTCTTTTTCTGCTCAGTGTTTAAATGCAAAAATCATTAACTTCTACCAAGGGAGGTAAGTGAGTTTACGGATGTTTACATGATTGGCTAGAAAGGTATCACTTCCTAGTGTTTTTCTTTATCTTTTTTGTTTGTCCTGTTTTGGCTTCTGCTTTTTTGGTATAGCACAAATGAACTGCCAACTCAAAACTGCTTGCTCTCTTTTTTTTTTTTTTTTTTTTTTTTTTTTTTTTTTTTTTTTTTTTTTTTTTTTTTTTTTTTTTTTTTTTTTTTTTTTTTTTTTTTTGGTACTGGAGATTGAAGTCAGGAACATTCTGCCTCTGAGCTACACTCCCAGCCCTATTTTATTTTTTATTTTCAAACAGGATCTTCCTAAGTTACTGAGAGCCTTGTTAAGTTGCTGAGACTGGCAACTCAAAAACCCTGTCTAGGTCTCCCAAGTACTGGGATTACAGGCATGCACAACCATACCTGGCTACATGTAACTTTGTATAGTAACTTCACTCCATCTGGGAACCATATCATCTCTTTTTCTGAAGAACTGCAAGAGGAAGGTAGGGGTGAACTGCAGGAGGTCTTGGAACTGCAACTGCCACTTGTCCCTCCATCCCACCCCATCAATTCCATTCATTCTCCCTGTGCTGATGTAAATTGCTTACCTGATTAGGTCAACCTGAGCCCCACTCCCAAGTCCCTGGCCACCCTGCACTTCTCAGGCTCTGGGTGCGCTGCTTGTCTATCATCGACGTTTGCCAGGAAGGCATCAGAAGACACCAACATGAGTCACCTGAGTTGCATGCACATTGTCCCCTGCCCCACAATATAGTGGCAACCCTACCTTCTCCTGGTGATGAGATCAGTCACCCCTTTCCTTGCCTGAGAGACTCTGGGCTCACAAGCAGCAGCTGCTCCTTCAAGTTTAATGTGACATTTGCTCTGCTCCCTGGTGGAAGCAGTCTCCTTCTTGGGACCAACCCATCAGTCTCACAGAAGCTGGGGCAGATGGGATGGGAAGCTGGAATTCCCAGGTAGGTCGCTGGGCATGAGCGCACAGACCCCTGCCTCCCATCACTCTCCAATCCCCAGTTTGTGTATTCTACCACTGGGGACACAGTGCCAGGCAATGGTCATCAGCCTGGGGTCCTAGAGGAGGATGGGCCACACACAGCTCTCTTGTGCCAAGATGGAGCCCAACTGCTCCAAGTCTGCCATATCTTTCCATCAGGACAGCAGGTTCTCGGTGGCAGTGTGTAGTGGACTAGCAGAGTCCAAGGTCACTTCCTCCAGCTACAGCCCCTTAGTTAAAGTGAATCGCTTCCTGCAGTACAATGTTCTATGGGTTCCATGTCCATGAGATAAATGCTCTCTGGGCATTCAGGCCCTAGTGAGACCCTATGGGCAGGACGATAAACCTGTACTTGGAATATGTGTTAAGTCAAATCAAGAGAAATCACTTATCTTGGTGCACACCTGTAATGCCAGTACTTGGGAGCCAGGGACAGGAGGATCGCAGGTTTCAGGCCAGCCTTGGTAACTTAGTGAGGCCCTCAGAAACTTAGTGAGACCCTGTTTCAAAAACAAATAAATAAGCCGGGCGTGGTGGCGCACGCTTGTAATCCCAGCATTCGGGAGGCTGAGACCGGAGGATCCGGGTTCCCGGCCAGCCTCAGCTACCTAGTGAGGCACTCCGCAACTTAGTGAGACTTGGTTTCAAAAATAAAGAATAAAAAATAGGGCTGGGGGTATAGCTCAGAGGTAGAATGCCTCTGAGTTCAATCCCCAGTACCGCAAAAAATAAATAAATAAATAAATAAATAAATAAATAAATAAATAAATAAATAAATAAAAAGGGATAGGGGTATAACTTGGAGATAGTCCACCCCTGGGTTCAGTACCAAGAAAAAAAAAGTCACTCGCCCTTGTGAAGTGGCAATGTTGCAAAGACATCAGTTTCCCTTTAGGCAGGTGTTGGTCTCTAAGAGCTCTGCAGCTGTCAGATAGGGCTTTTGGCAGTGATAATGACCAAGTCAGCCTTCTGGAGCGGGAATCCGTAGAGTAGAGCCCATGCAGAGCCTCCACCCTGAGGTGGCAGCCACCATGTTTAGGCAGCAATTGTAGCAGCACATAGGTGGCCAAGGACACAGCTGGCTGATGTGGACTGGTGAACAACGAGTCTAAGGGATGTTTAGTGTCTCTACAGTAGATACTGTTTGCTACATCAGAGGTGATAGTAGGGCTGGGGTGTAGCACAGTGGTGGAACACTTGCCTAGCATGCAGAAGGCCTTTGTTACTGCAAACAAGCAATGTCGGTAGCTGCCCTTGGTGGCACACACCTGTAATCCCAATACTTGGGAGGCTGAGACAGGAAGATCATAGGTTTGAGGCCAGCATTAGCAACTTGGGAAGACCCTTTTTCAAAATAAAAAAATAAATAAAATAAAAAGGTGGAGTGTAGCTCAGAGGTAGAATGCCCCCAGATTCAATCTCCAGTACCAAAAAAAAAAAAAAGTGTTGGTAAAGCTCTTCTTTCCTACACCTGCTCTGAAGGCTCCAGCCACACGCCTCTTCCCCAGTCTTTCTCCTTCCAGGCTCCTGGTCTAACCTTCAGCCATTGCACATGACCAGTATAGGCCACTTCTTTCTCCTCAAAAACAGATGATCAAGTGCATAGCCCCTCACTTGTCTTTCCAGACCACCCCTCAGAGGGACTGCCTTGCAGTGCCTGGCCATTCGTGGCTTGTACCCGCTGACCCATCCGCCTTTTCTGTCAGCCCAGGCTGCCCTTTTCTTTCTCTGTATACGCAGCGTTCAGATGTGAGCGTGACACGACGGTCTGGGCCACCTGCTCATGCAGCTTCCTGGTGACTGCTTGCCCTGCTCAGGCCCGATCTTAGACCTGCCGCTCCTGCACCATGCTAGAGTGCTCCTGGGCCTGCCTGGCCTCATGGCTTGACAGATTGGATAGAATTCAGATCACCATGGGCAGTTTTGGCCACTTGGTCACTTGATGTCCCTTGATTAGGTGCTCCATCCCAACCAGGGCCCATTAGTGTGCCAGGGGCTATTATTTCAGATGATATGCAATTCTCTGCTGCAGATGGCATGGCATTGCTCCAGAACCCCGGGGTCTTCATTGTGAGTCTCCTATTAGCTTGCCATAAACTCTGCATGGCGTCTTCTCCTACCAGACACCTCTAATAACAGAGGGTCTACTGGCAACATGGTCCAAGCAGCAGGGCCATTCACATTGCCACCTAGACTGGACGCAGAGCCTTTTCCTGCTCTGTTCTGGGCCCCACTAGAAGCTGACAGCCTTCCGTGCCACTGGGCAAATGTCTCCGAATAGCATTTTCACTTGGGGAAATGGCACCTCCATGTCCATGTCCTCTACCACATAATCACAGTCGGGATGGATTCTGAGCAGGGGTCAGCTCTCACTCTCAGCATAGCAGTAATCAGCAAGGTCTCTAACCACATGGCATCTTGTTTATGTGAACCTGTTAACTTGACATCACCAAACTGGTGGACTGATATTGATTTCTCCAAATATCCAGACACTCCTAAATCCCTTTGGACTAACTTATTACAGACAGCAGAAGTTCACATAGATCTGGGTCAAGAAGTAAATGTATGCTGTTACCCACTCCAGGTCAGTGCAAACTGTTCCTGGTGGTACTCTCTGCCGGCAGGAAGGGTAAACGTCACGTACCCTATGCCCATGGTCATGTTTCTGTGCTCTAGTGGAATGACAATGACTATCTGCCATGTCAGTAGACACTGGGACTATTACTTATCTGTGTTTAAGTTTGTAGTACCCACTATCCTCCAAAATCTGTCTGGGTTTGTAACCACACTGGTGAATTAAACGAGGGTCCCAATGAGCACCATGACCTCTGGATGCCTCAGGTCTCTGAGGCGGCATTGATCTCTACCATTTGCCTTGAGATAGAATGTTGTTTTCACTGTTATTTATTCTTTTGGCTGGATGGGGTGCTCTCTTCCTCCCGACCCGGTCTTGGGTCTTGATTTGTGCATAGTAAGGCTGCTGGAATCAAGACTTCCATCTTCTCCAGAGTTTGTATTCAATCTTCACTGCTTTGATTGTGACTTTACAAACTCACAAAGCAAAGAAGCAATGAGACTTTCTGCCAAAGACCAAGCATGGCCATTCTGAAACTAAGGAAATGACCATATGTTAGGTTTACAGGCCCAGTGGGTCTATTCCCCTACTAATTACCTGGTCCCCAATATGCCCTACTCCAGCAGGAGGAACATGGAGATGCTTCACATTCTCAGGTATTAATGTGAACTCAGAACCACTATGCAACAATTCAACTGCCCACGATACGGTTACCTGAACAAAGGGCTATAGGTCCCTTGGGGGAGATACTGGACGGACCATGATCCAGAGTCTTTCCTCTTAAGGCCCCAGGTTCTTTTTCAGTGAGTAGGTTAAAGTCTGAAAACTGACTCAGGCATAGAAGCTGGATACAGGATCATGATGTGTGATTGGGATGCCTGGCCTGGCCCACTGAGCTAAAGCAACAGCTTCACCAAGCACTGTTAATCAATTGTCTCCACCTTGGTTCTGAGGACCAAACCCATCATCTGGACTCTGCTCCTCTGGGCTTAACCTCCTCAATGTGGTCTGGAAGCACAGCTTGGGCCAGGTACCACTGTTAGCCACAGCCCCCCAAGAACAGCCAGTCCCAAGTCTCTCCACAAGACTGGGGGCCCTTCCTCAGTGTATTCCGTCTTGCTTTGGAGGGACTCATGGCAGGCTTCTGAGAACTGGGTCCCTCATATTCACTGGAGTGGGTCTGAATCCTCATGGGACCTTTTGGAGTGCCCTCCACAGCCTCCCACATAACAGTCGCCTGGTGGATCTTCTGGGTTTTCATAGCATATCCAATCTAGCACTCTATTCAGAGCCTTTTGGTCTCTTTCTCCATTATTTGTCACAGAAGTTCTGGTAGGTCTACGCATTTAGTGTAGCTCACTATACTTACCATGTTCCCAGGAGCCACCTTGACAGTATATCCCCAGGGTGCCACCTCCTGGTCTTTGCCAGGGTATAGTTCTGTCGCACAGGAGAGGGGACCCATCAGCAAGCTTGCCCTTCCCTACCTGTAAAATTCCAGCCCCTGATCCCGCATCCTCAGGATCCAGCCCCCTGCATACTTTCCAACTTCTGCTGGTGCCCATTTACTGGCTCCTCCCTCAGCTCCCAAAGCACATGGTCCTCACTTACCAAGCCCACTGCTTCCTCAGCCAGGCAAAGTTATGACTTAGTCCTAGTTACCAGATAGGATTGGACCTCGGGGCTAGAACCTGAGGTGGGAAGGGTCACATGCTGTCTTGCAGAGGAGTGACCTTCTTTCTTATCACGAGCCCAGAAACAAGAAGTGTGAATGTCTAACAGGGAAGGAGAGCTACCTCTGCAGGAGCCAAGGGTTCAGAGGATTTAAATTTTCAGAGCTCTTGCCTGGTCAATCCAGATGTCCCCAACCCAGGTCTCAGGTACTCTCTTCCTCCCAACCAGGGCCAGGATTTGGGCACAGAGAGCATGCAGGGAGTAAGAAGTATATCTTCTCTGGAACCCCACTGGCCTGATATTCAACTCCCTAGCCAGACTCTCGACTTTTTGTCTGTTTTATTTGTACTTGGAATTGAACTCAGACATGTTATACCTCTGAGCTACACCCCCAACCCTATTTTATTCTTTATTTTGAAACAGGGTTTCACTAAGTTGTAAAGGGCCACCCTAAGTTGCTGAGACTGGCCACAAGTCTCCTGTTTTGGGGTCCTAAGTACTGGGATTACAGGCCTGTGCCACCACACCCAGCTCCATGGGTTTTAAAGTAGTTTCTAAATGAAATGGAAACCAGATCACTTTGGCTCAAAACATCTTCCTTTCAAATTGGTTTCTCTCTCCTTCTCCCTTTTCCTCTCCCTCTCTCAGAACAAGTCCTTCAGCTATCATGAAACTTTTACCCACATCATTGCCCTTCTAGGGTGTTGAGCAAGAGAAAGAGGCACAGATTGTTTGGAAATGGTCTTGAAGTACTTGTCCCTTTGCCTGCTTTACTGATTGCTTACTGTATACATTGATAGATAACAGGAGAAGTAAGAGGCAGGGGCTGGGAGGAAGCCACAGGTTTACTCTAGAGGTTTCCCCAAGTCCATATCCCTTCTCCAAAGTCAGCCTATACTCTTTGCCAGAAAACATCACCCTTTTCAATGTCTTTCTAGTTTTGGTGGTGGGGTGTTTTTTGTTTGTTTGTTTCCTCTTGAATAAAGACTCTTCTGAATATAATTTTCTTTCTCTGGAGTGTAGCCTGGCTTCAAAACCTCACAGATCCCATTGCAATGGTGCTCCCTTCTCTATGACAAGCATGCTTGCAGGACTTAGACCAGTAGCCCAGTACCCTTCTCATCCTTATTTCTCCTGTTTTCTTAGTTTTAGGAAAGAAGACAATGGAAGTTTCTATCATTGTCCTCATTAAGTATATAAAAGATTTACTTTTTACTTTTTTTTTTTTTTGTACTGAGGATTTATCCCAGGGGCATTCTACCTCTGAGCTACACCCCCAACCCTTTATAGTTTTTGTTTTGAAACAGGGTGTCCCTAAATTGCTGAGGCTCGCCTTAAACCTACGATCCTCCTGTCTCAGCCTCCCAAGTACTGGGATTACAGACATCACCATCACGCCCAGATAAGGTTTACCAATTTTGTTAAAGGATTTTCTGCCACTTTGTCTCTGAAAAAAGATTGTGGGCCTCATATTGCCAACCGTCATTATTTACAAGTAATTTTTCTGCTACTTCTTAGAAACCACACTACTACAAGCAGAAAATCTACCATCTTAACATTTACCATTTGGAGAAATGGGAATTGCCAGTGTGGGTAAGTGTAATGGACTGAGGCACTGGAGAAATGTTGAGAGAACTTGGAGGAGGGTCTGTTACACGCATGTTCATCCACATTTTTCTGGTGAAAAGCAGGGGAATAATTTCTCTTTCTCAGAGCTCCACAAAAGTCCTGAAGAGAAAGTACTGACAGGAAAGCATCACAGGTAAGTGACTCCAGACACCGGAAGTAGGGGAGTGAGCAGGGCAGCTCCCTGTCTTGAAAAGGAAAGCAAACAATAACCTCCCCACATCTTAATGTTGAATCCCGAAGGGACACCCTTGAGAATGACTTGCCCCAGTTGGAGGAACAGACTCCAAAGAGGATGGAGTTTAACGAGGACTGAAAGGTGTGCTTCACCTATGGAAGTGAATGGGGGGAGGGTAGTCTTGGTTCCTGTGGGCCCCCGTGGTCTCTCTCTCTCCTTCTCTCCCTCTCTCCGTCTCTCGCTCTTATAGAGGATTGAACCCAGGGGGCTTCTGCCCAATGAGCTACATCCTACTCATTTTTTTTTCAGCACGGATTTTTATACATTTCTTGAGTACAACAGGGTTACATAGACATTTATGACATGTCAATCATTGTCAGAACACAAATAGCACCACTTCTTCGTTTTCCACTTATAGCCCACATTCTTAACATAGCCTGGTCAAGCAAACTTTCTAGAGTCATAAAACCATACTCCTTTAGGGTCCATATCTTTACTTTCCAAGAAGTAGGAGGGTCTTTCATCTACGCATCCTAGGAGCAATCTCCAGACTTTGAGACGCCAATGTAGCCATAGCAAAAGAGTCAGTATAATTACTCATATATGCAGATAGCAACTGCCAGGGGGGAGAGGGCCCGTCTGGGCTCCCACAACTCCCCCGTTTTTATTTTATTTTTATTTTATTTTTGCGGTACTGGGGATTGAACTCAGGGGCATTCTACCTCCGAGCTATACCCCCAGCCCTATTTTTTTTTTTTATTCTTTATTTTGAAACCGGGTCTCACTAAGTTGCGGAGTGCCTCACTAGGTAGCTGAGGCTGGCCGCGAACCCGGATCCTCCAGTCTCAGCCTCCCGAATGCTGGGATTACAAGCGTGTGCCACCATGCCCGGCTCCGTTTTTATTTTAAAACACACGAAGGACTGTGCCTGTCTTAGGTCGTTTCCTACCAGGTGCTTAATCTTACCCGTCATGGGGTCTCGGTGAGTTATTCAACGAGCCCTGTCTAAGGTTGATATTGCCCTGAGAAAATCGAACCCGTCATTGACTACCAGGCCCTGTGCAAGGTAGTGCTTGCAGTTTTATTCCATGTAAATCTGCTCGTATACTAACAAAGGCATTGATCACAAGGTGTACAACAAGTGGTAGAATGCATAAGCCTAGAATGACTACTGCTGCTAATACAATAACTCCTCCCAGCAAGGAGGTAAACGAGGGCCAGGTAGGCACCAAGGATTGAAGCCGATTTACAAATGTCTTAGCAGTTTCTGCCACTTTAATAGAGATGGGCTCCCAATTATGTAGATCAAAAATCTCCTGGTGTAACTACTCATTTAAAAAATAAATTTTTAAAATTTAGAACAGATTTTCACTAGGTTGTTGAGAGTTGCACTACATTGCTGAGGCTGTCCTCGAACCTGCAATCCTCCTGTCTCAATCTCCCACATACTAGGATGACAGGCATGCAGCACCATGCCCAGCTCATCTCCTCTTGACAGGAGTGGCTCAGAAGCAGACATGTCACCAATTCTTGCTAGTCGTCTCCAGGGGAGATCTTCTGGGGACTTAGCTCCTCTCCTCCTGTTGCATGCTGTCCTATCTGCCTGTGTCACACCCATGACACAACAAGTCGAGGTCACCCATGTCAGGGGAGCACAGCAGGCAGATGGAAAGAACCCCAGTCACCCGTATCACTGATCTGCTAAACCAACTAACCCTGGCCTGTCCCACTGTCCCATCTGCCCTCTCTTTCAGGGGAGATGACGTGTGTGTGTGTGTGTGTGTGTGTGTGTGTGTGTGTGTTACCCTTCCCCAATTCCAGCCCCACTCACTCGCCCTCCCTCCTTCTCAAGTTCAGTGTAGTGATTGACTTTGATATGTTTGTGAAAGTACATCCTGTGCATTAGGGTGTTTCCCTCCCCACCCAATCACCTTCAGTTAAGTCAGCTTCTTTGCTCATTTAAGGTTTCTCCTTTTTTGTCTGGAGTCCCTCTTATGACCCACTTTCTCCCTAGTTTCTGCATATTAGGGAGAGCATACAATTTTTCACTTTTTGTGACTGACTAATCTCACTTAGCATAATGTTTTCCAGTACC
Organism: Graphiurus murinus; assembly: GCA_004027655.1. Lineage (NCBI taxonomy): Eukaryota > Metazoa > Chordata > Mammalia > Rodentia > Gliridae > Graphiurus > Graphiurus murinus. The sequence continues at coordinate 75,522 of PVLC010003412.1, forward strand.
ATCCATTTCCCTGCAAATGACATGATTTTATTCTTCTTCGTGGCTGAGTAAAATTTTGTTGTGTACATATCCCATAGATTTGTAATCCATTTATCTGTTGATGGACGTCTTGGCTGGTTCCACAGTTTGGCAATTGTGAATTGTGCAGCCATAAACATAGATACACATGCATCGGTCTGCTAGTTTGGTTTCCAATCTTTTGGGTAGGTACCCAGAAGTGATATTGCTGGATCATAGGGGAGGTTCATTCCCATTTGTCTGAGGATCCTCCATACTGTTTCCCAAAGTGGTTGCACTAATTTGCAATCCCATCAATAATGTATTAGAGTTCCCACTTCTCCACACCCTCGCCAGCATTTGTTGTTGTTTGTGTTTTTGATGATTGCCATTCTAATTGGAGTTAGGTGAAATCTCAAGGTAGTTTTGATTTGCATCTCTCTGATTGCTAATGATGTAGAATATTTCCTCATACATTTATTGGCCATTTGTATTTCTTCTTTTGTGAAATGTCTATTTAGATCCTTTGCCCATTTTTTGACTGGGTTATTTGTTTTCTTAGCTGTGAGTTCCTTGAGGTTTCTGTATATTCTAGACATTAGTCCTCTATCAGAGGAGTAGCTGGCAAAAATTTCCTCCCATTCTGTGGGCTCTCTGTTGAGGTTCTTGATAGTTTCCTTTGCTGCACTAAAGCTCTTCAGTTTAATGCAATCCCATGTACTGATCTTCCTTTGAATTGCTTGTGGCTTTGGGGTCTTGTTGAGAAGTTTTTTACCTGTGTCTATGTGTTGAAGTGTTGGGCCTATGCCTTCTTCAAGTAGCTGCAAGGTCTCTGGCCTGACTTTCAGGATCCATCTTGAGTTGACTCTTGTGCAGGGTGAGAAAATGGGGTTATTTCCATTTTCCTGCATATGATTAACCAGTTTTGCCAACACTACTTGTTGAAGAGGCTATCTTTTTTCCAGTGTATGTTTTTGGCTCCTTTGTCAAAAATCAGTTGTAACTGTGTGGGTTTGTTTCTGAATCTTCTATTCTGCTCCATTGGTTTATGTGTCTGTTTTTGTGCCAATACCATGCTGTTTTTATTACTGTGGCTTTGTAATATAGTTTGAAGTCAGTTCTCCTGTTGCTAAGAACTTGGTTCTTGTTGCTAAGAACTACTTTGGCTATTCTGGGGTTTTTGTTGTTCCAAATGAATTTAAGGACTGATTTTTTCTATGTCTGTGAGGAGTGATCTTGGTAATTTAATGGGTATCACATTGAATCTGTAGATCACTTTTGGGAGGATGGCCATTTTGATGATATTTATCCTGCCTATCCAAGAGCATGGAAGATCTTTCCATCTTCTAAGGTCTTCATTGATTTCTTTTTTCAACTTTTTAGAGTTTTCCTTATAGAGGTCTTTTACTTCCTTGGTTAGGTTTATTCCTAGTATTTTATTTTTCGGGGTGCCATTGTGAGTCGAATTGTTTTCTGGATTTCTTTTTCAGTGGATTTGTGGTTAGCATACAGGAAAGCTTCTGATTTTTTAAGATTGATTTTATATCCAGACATTTTGCTGAATTTGTTGATCAGTTCTATAAGTTTTTTGGTTGACTGTATTGGGTCTTCTAAGTATAGTATCATGTCATCTGCAAAAGGTATAGTTTTAGTTCTTCTTTTCCTATTTTTATACTTTTGATTTCCTTCTCTTGCCTTATTGCTCTGGCTATAGTCTCAATAACTATATTGAACAGAAGTGGTGATAATGGAGAGATGATATTTTAAAAAATAGTCTTTTTTGCCAATTACAGGAATGGTAGTATACACCTATAATCCCAGTTCTTGGGAGACTGAGACAACAACTTAGGGAGACCCTCAGCAACTTAGAAAGAACTTTCAAAATTAAATAAATAAGTAAGTAAATAAATAATACATAAATAAATGAAAAGGGCTGGGTATGTAGTTCAGAGGTAGAATGCCCCTGGAATCAAACCCCTGTGCCAAAACAAACAAACAAAAGGATAATCTTTGTTATTAAGACAGTTTTGACTATGCAGAAAAATTAGGAAGATACTGTACAGTTCCCACACATCCCTCAGCCAGCTTCCCTTATTGTTAACAGCTTGCATTAATATAGCACATTTGTTACAATTAATGAGCCCATATTGATACATTATCACTACCTCTATAAAGTCCACAGTTTTTCAGATGTCCTTAGTTTTACCTAATGTTCTTTTCCTCTTCCGGGATTCCTTCCAGGCCATCACATTGCATCAGTCCCCATGTCTCCTCTGGCTTCTCAGGGCTAGGACCGTTTCTCAGATTTACGCTGCTTTCGAGAATTTTGATTGTCTTGAAGAGTATTTTGTAGAATACCTCTTCACCAGGATTTATCTGATGCTCTTCTCCCGACTGCACGGGGGTATGCGGGTTGGCAGAGGAAGACTTCTGAGTAGAGTACCATTTTCTTCACTTCCTGTCAATGATACGTGTTAGCCAGCTTCCTGTTACTACAACGCATACCTAAGATAAATCAATGTGTAAAGTGAAAAGGTTTGCCAGACACAGTGATGCACTCCTGTAATCGCAGTACCTGACAGACTGAGACAAGAGGATCTCAGGTTCGACGCCAGCCTCAACAACTTAGTGAGGCCCTCTGCAACTTAGCAAGACCTTATTTCAAAATTTAAAAAAAAATAATAATTTAAAAGGCTGTGGGTTGCCTGGCGTGGTAGCGCACGCTTGTAATCCCAGCATTCGGGAGGCTGAGACCAGAGGATACTCGTTCACGGCCAGTCTCAGCTACCTAGTGAGGCACTCCGCAACTTAGTGAGAACCGGTTTCAAAATAAAGAATAAAAAAAAATAGGGCTGGGGGTATAGCTCGGAGGTAGAATGCCCCTGAGTTCAATCCCCAGTACTGCAAAAAAAAAAAAAAAAAAAAAAAAAAAGGCTGTGGGTATAGCTCAGAAGTATAATGCCTCTGGGTTCAATCCTCAGTTACCTTTGCCCCTAAAAAAAATGAACCGGTTTATTTTGGCTCAGGGTTTTGGAGGTTTCAGTCCCTGATCAACCTGCTCTGTTGCTTTTGGGCCTGTGGCAAGGCAGCGCATTATGGTGAGAGTGTGTGGCAGGACAGCTGCTCACTTCATGGGCAGGAAGTCAAAGAGAGAGGGAGAAACCAAAGTCCTACAACCTCTCTGAGGCCACGCCCCAATCGCCTAAAGACCTCCCACTAGCCCACCTCTTAGAGGTTCCACCTCCTCCTAATGTTATCACACCGGGGCCAATCCCTAAGACATGGGCCTCTGGGGACGGCACCCACTTTCCACATGGTTTTTTCAGTGTTGGTCCTGGCCTTGACTTCCTGCCTAAGGTACTGTTTGTTGGTTTTTTCCACTGTAAATTTACTCTTTTCCCCCTTTCTATACTGTACTCTTCGGAAAAAAAGTTACTACATGCAATCCGTACTTAAGGGGTGGGGAATTATGCTCCACCCCTCATGGGCAGAGTATTTACATAAATTATTTGGAATTCTTCAGCAAGGCAGATTTTTCTTTCCCACCCATTTACTTATTTATTCAAGTCAATGTGGACTTGTGGATATTTATTTTATACTTTGTGTTATAATCCAATGCTATTTTATTTATTTTGTTGTTAAAATTGTTCCAACTTTGGAATAACATGTTTATTCCAAATAAATATGAATACATGTTTTTTTTAAAGCTATATTCAGTTGGGAGTTTCCTATTTCTTATAGTCAAAACATCGTAGTTGATATAGCTAACCCCAAAAAACATCTTGCTAGATCAGAAGTTAGAAATATGTTGCTATTAAATATTTTTAGTGCCAGGCACGGTGGTGCAGACCTGTAATCCCAATGTTTGGGAGATATCATTGGTAATGAATCGCTTTTGTTAAAAATTTAAAAAAGTAAAGTCACAAGAAAAGAGATACACACAGTTCACTGAAAATACAAGTCCACCAATATCATGGTTTAATATTTGACATTGGAATTGGGGGGCAGATACTGATGAACAAACCCAAGGGCAATATATCTCCCAGATATACCCCCAGACATTTTTTTTTCACTAAGTTATCGGGGCTGGCCTTGAGCCTGCGATCCTCCTGTCTCAGCCTCCCAAGTACTAGTATTACAGTCACATTTGTGGTGCTCAGCTACATTGGAATTTCTTTGGAAACTCTCATGAGTCTAACCCCAGCAAACAAGTCTCTAAGCCTTTCTGACAAGAATTCTAATCTGTCCAAAATTGATGACAACATCTTACTAGTGGAGCCTCAGGGCTTATTTGTAAGAATGAAAATGAGGTGATAACCAAAAATGCTTTAAAATATCTAAGTATGTGTACAGATCTCTGTTCAATAAATTATCACCACATCTACTGCTACACCACATGAACCTGCCTGATCTTGTCAATAACTGGTTGGCATGAAATAATATCAAATAAAATACAAAGCACTATGTAAAACAAAGGTGTAATTATTATGCAGTTAACTCCTGGTTATCCAAATCTGTGGATTCATTAGGGAATTAGGGTATTGACATAACTAAGCATATGCCACTTTCTTTTTCTTTCTCTGTGTGTCTGTCTCTCTCTGTTTTGATTTGTTTGGGGTTTTTGCTGGTTGTAGAAGCCCCTCTACCCTAGAACACTCGACTAAGATGTTACCGCTCACACAGTTTAAAGGGACATGGAGGGGCTGCCAAAGTTTCCTGTGTCCTGTCCCAAGTCACTTTGTACAGCTTGCCCAGGCTGCTTGGAGCTGGGACACTACAAGGCAGGAGCAGGGCCCAGAGTGGGACAGTGGCTCTCTCAGGAGCCTCGCAGGGGGCTGTGGGCACTCAGAGGGCACTTGGGGGTAAGCAGGCAGGTTAGAAGTGTTGGCAGAAGCCAGGAAGCAAGGACGACATTTCCTGAAATGAGTCTAGCCCAGCATTTTCTAGGTTTTCAGAAAAATGGCTGGCTGTGCATACCAGCCCCGGGGTGCACATCCCTACACCCTGCTGGACCTGTAGGCGGTGGGCACAGTGTCTGGGTGATGGTCCTATGATTTGCCTCCTTTTTTTTTTTTGGTTCTGGGGATTGAACTCAGGGGCATTCTATCTCCAAGCTACACTCCTAGTCCTATATCTTTTATTCTTTTTATTTTGAAACAGTATCTCAGTAAGTTGTGGAGGGCCTCACTAAGTAGCTGAGACTGGCCAGGAACTGGGATCCTCTGGTCTCAGCCTCCTTAATACTGGAATTATAAGCCTGTGCCACCACGCCCGGCCAATTTGCATATCATTTATTGAAGATTTTTGCATCTGTGTTAATCAAGGATATTGATCTATATTGATCTATAATTTTCTATTTTTTGATATGTATCAGGTTTTGGTAGCAGGGTAATATTGGCTTTGTAGAATGAGTTTGGAAAAGGTCTCCACCCTCCCTCCCCTTCCTTCCTTCCCTTTTCCTTCCTTTCTACCCAGGGACATTCTACCTCTGAGTTATATGTAACCCCATCCCTATTTTATTTTATGTTTTGAGGCACTGGAGATGGAACCCAGGGGCATTCTATCTCCAAACTACACCCCCAGCCCTATTTTTTATTCTTTATTTTGAAACAGGGTCTCACTAAGTTGCAGAGGGCCTCACTAAGTAGCTGAGACTGACCACGAACTGGTATCCTCTGGTCTCAGCCTCCCAAGTACTGTGATTACAAGCGTGCGCCACCACACCCAGCTAATTTGACTTCTTTAGTCTTAGTTGTAGCATTGGAGATCCCAGATCCTTCGTATTTTTCAAACAGGTAAATAAGTAAATATGAGCATCAAAAGCAGGTGCAATGGGCATGGTGGTGCACACCTGTAATCCCAGTCCTTGGGAGGCTGAAACAAGAAGATCACAGGTTTGAGGCCACTCTCAGCAACTTAGTAAGACTCTGTCTCAAAATAAAAGATAAAATAGAGCCAGAGGTGTAGCTTGGATGTAGAATGCCCATGTTCAATCTCCAGTACCACAACAACAATAAAAGAAACTCTGGAGCAACAATTACACCTATTGCTAAAAGCATTTCTTAATTACACTGAGACCATTTTTCTTCAGCAGTGGATTGAGACCAAATGGATACATTTCAATTTCTGGAAAAAGAAAGAAGCCACTGGTGTTTATTTCCCCATCTTAAAAAAAAAATGATTAAATGCTAGCTCTGAATGTTAGAATTGAAAAAAAAAATAGTATACAGGAGGAAGTGAGTTTACATGGAGGTATCCAAGTGAAACAGCCCAATTTGATTTAAAATATTCCACATCAGCCCCAAAGCTTTTGCATTTTAAGAACAAATGACTGAGAGTGCCCTGGAGCCACATGCAGCCAAAGATGCCGATAGTGCGACCAGGGAGGAAGTGCTCGCTCAGCCTCTTCCAACCAAAATGAATTGTTCTGATGGAGAGTTCTTTAATGGATTACCATAGGACATGCCAGTAATTTTTTCAATGTCAAGCAAAGAAAGTTTTCATTTGTCTTTTGTTCAGCTATAGCTATTTAAAAATAATGGAAGGTCAAGGCCACAGAGACAACACTTTCCATTATGGCCCCAGAGAAGCAGGGCTCCCCACGCTGCGCCCGCAGAGAAGAGAGCGGAGCTGGGTTCTCTCGGGAGCTCTGGGTCTCATCCTGCCTATCTCCACTTGGGGGTGCGTGGTAACACGGGCAACAAGACTCCTGCAGAACCGTACATCTATGCCATCAGCACGAGTTGAGTGGTCATCTTTGAAATGCTGGCACCTGGGCCAGGGATAGCATGTGAAAACCTTGGGGGTGTCACATGAATGGAGAAGAATTACAGCAGCCAGAGTTAGAAAGGAGCTGAGAGGGGACTGAAGGCCTTAATAAGAAGAAAACTACGATGTTTTGTTTTGTTTTGTTTTGTTGTACTGGGGATGGAACCCAAGGATATTCTGCCTCCAAGCTACACCCCTAGCCCTTTTTTAAAATTTATTTATTTATTTATTTAATTTATTCTATTTTTTTGTGGTACCAGGGATTGAACTCAGGGGCATTCTACCTCCGAGCTATACCCCCGGCCCTATTTTTTATTCTTTATTTTGAAACAGGGTCTCACTAAGTTACAGAGAGTCCAAGTTGCTGAGGCTGACCTTGAACCTGTGATCCTCCTATCTCAGCCTCCTGAATACTGGAAAGACAGGAGTGTGCCATTGTGTGTAGCTCCTACTATGTTTTCTAGGCTTCACTTCTGACACCAGATGAGTGAGGGTTGTGGGAAGGGTTCCCACACCATCCAATTCTCCAATTCTTGGTAAAGCACCAGCTGGGTGTCCCACAATTTAATTCATTCTGACATGAACTTCCTGGAGGTGGCACAGGCTGCAGTGCTTAGGGCTCAGTCCCACAAGATTGTCCCCTGTGCATATGCCCATTGCTGGGCCTACCTGAGCCTTGAAAAGTGGCTACAGCTGCTAAAGGGGCACCTCCACCTTGAGTTAGAGAATGCATGAAAATATCTCACAAGCCTTAGGAAACATTTACTTATGTTTACTGGTAGATTATTAAGGTTACAGCTCACCAGGTGTGATGGCACACTTGTAATCCCAGTAGTTGAGAGGCAGAGACAGGAAGATCATAGGTTCAAGGCCAGTCTCAGCAATTTAGCAAGATTCTCAGCAATTTAGTGAGACCCTGTTTCAAAATAAAACATAAAAAGAGTGTGTCTCTTCTTATTCATTCCATACCTAACTCTTGGCTTTCCTTCATAGCCCATCCTGGCAAGGATTCTGTAACTCGTGCATTTTTTTTTTAACTCTTCCTGAATATGTCTAATAAGAATTTATTTTTAATTTTGTATTTAATATTGATTAACTAGTAACATTTATCTTGATACATCATCTTATTTGGGGGACTCAGGATGTCAGCTGTCTGTGTCTTCTGAAGTTGTCCACATTGTCTCTACAGCTCTCACGTCCTGCCAGTGCTGTCCCATCTCCTAGGGACCTCTTTCCTTCTTCCTACATAGACAGCTCCTGCCTCGTCTGCTCCAGGCTCACAGGAGAGACTCACACTTGGACAAGGCCCAGAGATTCTCTGATGTGCAGCTCCCAACCCTAGAAACATTAGTTCAGTGTCTCTTAGAAGAGTTCCAGAAACTGTTTCTCTGGCTCTTCAGATTATCTCCTCTGGACTGTGGCGGCTTCACAGGTATTTGCCCTCTGCTGATTCCCTGCTCTGAAGGCCAGGATGCCACCTTTTTTATGCCACAGTTTGAAAGGGATAGTCTAAAGAAATATTGCCTCCAATCTAACATGTCCGGAATGATCAAAGTACTACTGAACTATAGCTGCGTGGATAACTTAGTCCAAATTTTATCACAGACCAGACAGAGTTTTAACAGAAGACAGCAATAGGAGTCTTTCTTGGGTGCAGGTCCATCATCATGAAACCTGATCAGTTTACACTTTAAAATTCTCTGTACCCCTCACATAAAATTATGTTTTAGGAGCCGGGTGTGGTGGGGAACACTTGTAATCTCAGTACTTGGGAGGCTAAGAAAGGAGGATTGCAGGTTCGAGGCTAGCCTCAGCAACTTAGTGAGACCCTGTTTCAAAATAAAGAATAAAAAAACAGAACTTGGAGGTAGAATGCCCCTAGATTCAATCCCCAGTATAAAAAAAAAAAAAAAAGTGTTAGGAAGACGGTAGCATACGTAATAGCCAGATGCAAACTGTGGCACAAACCTGTAATCCCAGTATTTGAGAGGCTGAGATGGGAGGATCACAGGTTCAAGGCCAGCCTCAGCAACTTAGTGAGAGTTTGTTTCAAAATAAAAAATTAAGCCAGGTGTGGTGGCGCACACTTGTAATCCCAGGACTTGGGAATCTGAGACAGGAGGATCGCAGCTTCACAGCCAGCCTCAGCTACCTAGTGAGGCTCACTGCAACTTAGTTAGACCCTGCTTCAAAATAAGGAATAAAAAATAGATCTGGGGGTGCAGCTCAGAGGTAGAATGCCCCTGGGTTCAATCCCCAGAACCACAAAAATAAAGTAAAATAAAATATTAAAAGGAGTCAGGTGTGGTGGGGCATGTCTTTAATTCTAGTACTTGGGAGGCTGAGATAGGAGGATGGCTGGTTTGAAGCCAGCCTCAGCAACTTAGCGAGACCCTGTTTCCAAATAAAGAAGGGCTGGGGACAGGGAGTAGGTTAATCACCAGTATCACAAAAAATAAATAAATAAAACAAAAAGGATTAAGAGTATAGCTTAGATATATAATGCCCCTGAGTTCAATCTGCAATATATATACAATAGTGGTTTAATCCTGGCTTAAGTCAAATCAACATTTCTTTCATATTTGGAAAGATAATTCAGAAATAGCAAAATAGCATAGGATGCTGACTCCACATCCTGAATCTCACATTGATGGGCAGTTAAAAAAGAGATAGGAGGCTGAGGCTGGGACACTGAGGAGCCAAGCTCAGCAACTAACAGGGGGGAGCATGGTCCAGGGTTAAAAATGGCCAGAGCCATTGGATTCTCTCCTTCCTTGTGCTCCCTCCTTTGTACTTGCCAGGGGAGATGGTTCTGTGCTAGAACCCAAGCCCAATCCCTGGAAAGTTGGGGCTGAGAAGGAAGCGGAAGGGCAACATCAGCGTCCACTGAAATAGGAAGCAAGGCTGATGTGGATGGACTGGCAAGAATCCCAGCATCTCTCCCTCCATCCACCATGACCACCTTTCCAAAAAGACATCCTGGAGATGGATAATGCCCAGTGTAGGGGAAACAGGAATGGCTGAGCAAGAATGCAGTCAAGAGTCTGTTTCCCTTACCTCAAACCCAGCATGGAAAGCCAAACAGAGCTTTCTCCCTTCCTTCTCCCAAAGCAAATGCTAGGATCCCATGTAGTTGAAAGTTCCAATGGAGCAAAGATACATGCACAGGGAAATACAAGCTCACTGTTCCACAGAAAGCAAAAGCAATGGGAGCCAGGGCAGGGGTGCACATTGTAATCCCAACTACTGGAGAGGTGGAGGCAGGAGGATCATAGGTTTGAGGCCAGCCTCCACAACTTATCATGACCCTGGGAGAACTTAGCAAGACCCTGTTTCAAAGTAAAAAATAAAATAAAAGGCATCTGAGGGTGTAATTTGGAGGTAGAATGCCCATGGTTTCCATTCCTAGTACCAAACAAACAAAAAGTTTAAAACAAATAAAGTGTCTAGAATATTGTCAGAAACAGATAAAAACTGATAAATGTATACAGAATGATGTGCCTAGCCTGGTACCTGACTCGACTCGTGGATTTTATTCTCGAAGGTGGCTCTTAGGGAAAGAGAGAAACAGGTCCAAGTCCAGGTCTGAAGGAGAAGGAGCAAGAATAGCAAAGAACTACTGAGGCTTCTCTAAAATATCCATGAAAATAAGTGGTATGAAATAAATGTGGGCAGCTGTCTTCATTTGAAAAGTATTTCGTGGCTTGATAAAACATTCATCATAGAATAGCTTTAAAAACTTAATCTTCTCCAAAATATTACTTCAAATATCACACATTTACTTTCACTCTACCTCCTGAACAAATCTATTCCTTGGGGTGTGTCACACCTATGCTTATACTTTAGATGTTTTAAATATAAAAGACAGTGCGTGGCTGCTCACTGTGCTGGGAAGAATGAAAAGAACAGGATTCCATCAAGTGTGAGGCCTCCGTGCAGGCCTGAGGGAAAGCACGCTGACCTGACGGCAAGGCAGGAGGCCCAATTAACTTTGTCATGTGAGAACCTCCACACCAGCCACTAAAGATGCCGCAGTCACCTCTGTGAGCTCTTGTGGAGTCAGGGAAGTCAATTCTTAGAGAGCCCTGAATAGTCACCTCTTCTATATTTCACAAATGCACTTCTGATCTGTTTGTTGCACATTTTTAGATTTGAAAGAGAACTGAACAGTTGTCTCGTTGAATCCCATCATCCCTACAAGGGGAGTGAGAGACGCCAGGGAACTGAGTTCACTCCCTTTGGACCCCTCACACAGCCAGCGGGCCGTGAGCTAGGGGTAGGACTAGTTTTCACCAGCGCCCTCTCAGCGGTCTGTCTACCACGTTGTGTTTACCACCCTTTTATTCTTTTTCATTGCTATTTTTGGGTGTATTTGTTTTTGTACTGGAGGTTGAACCCAGGGTCAGTCTACCTCCAAGCTACACCCTCAGTGCTATTTTTATTTTTTATTTTGAAACAGGGTCTCACAAAGTTGCTGAGGCTGGTCCAAGACCTGTAATCCCCCTGTTTCAGCCTCCAAGTCATGGGATAACAGGTGTGCACCACCACACCCAACTTCATTGTTGTTTCTTATGTCCTTATTCATTCATCTACAGCCTCTATATTAGATCCAAATCGGATCCCTCAACACCTTTCCTTTGCCTTTTTTGCCCAGTGTCAATGGTCCACCTTGGCTCAGTACCTTTTTCATTTTATTTTATGGAGACCATGATCTTACAAGGTAGGTGTCATATCTCCTCCAAAATTACATTTGATGGAAAATATATTCTGTATGTTTAATAATGATATTTGTGATATTCACCTCTAGTAGTGAGGTGGGCTAGGTGTAACTTAGGAGTTTCACCATCGTAACCATAATTTTTTAGAGATGAGAAGAGCAGTGTGGGAAATATTCTCACCACTGATGGAACATCCCGTCTCCCAGGTTTGCAAACAGGGAGATATTTGTGGTTTTGTCTCATATGTTTTGCTTTTTTTGGCAAAAGCAAAAGGCAGTTTTCTTTGCAATGAAAACGGCCTTTCGTTTTCGCCAATGCTTCACTTCCATTTTTGCCAAGCAAAAAGCTGTTTTCCCAGGAGAAAACAGCTCAAGCTGAAATAAAAGTGAAGCACTATTTGTAAAATTTCCCTCTGTGAAAACAAAACTCACTTCACTCAATGCAAATGCCGCCTGAGGGGCTGTGTATGGAGAAAGGTGTCCCGGGTCATGGTCAAACCCACTTAAAAACAAACTGACAAAGAGCAGAAAAGGAAGTCCCAGGTCCATGGTGACAGTGTCTAATCATGCCTAGAATTAAAACCAAGAAACCAGCCTTCAGCCTGCCACCCAAATGGACCTCAAGATTAGCTCATAATTCAGGATTGGATCTGTGCACCTGTAGTCTCAGCTACTTTCAGTCACTCAAGAGGCTGAGGCAAGAGGATCACTAGAACCCAGAGGTTCAAGACCAGCCTGGGTAACACAGTGAGGCCCATCCCCAAAATAAAATAAGTAAAATAAAACAACAACAAAAATAATCACTCTTTTTTTTTTGCGGTACTAGGGATTGAACTCAGGGGCGTTCTACCTCTGAGCTACATCTCCAGCCCTCTTTTTTATTCTTTATTTTGAAACCGGGTCTCACTAAGTTGTGGAGTGCCTCACTAGGTAGCTGAGGCTGGCCGCGAACCCAGATCCTCCTGTCTCCGCCTCCCAAATGCTGGATTACAAGCGTGCGCCACCATGCCCGGCTTAAAAATAATCACTCTTAAAATACTGCTTATTGCTTCCTTTGATGACATTTTTCTTTTAATGGCTCTGTTTCAATGACAATATTTTCCATTTTGTGACCATACTATTATTCACTTCGAGACTCAACAAAATCCCACCAATTAGAAAGAGCAGGCATAGCTGGGCATGGTGGCACACCCTTGTAATCCCAGTACTTGGGAGGCTGAGACAGGAGGATTGCAGGTTTGCAGCCAGCCTCAGCTACTTAGTGAGGCCCTCCAAAATTTAGTGAGACCCTGTTTCAAAATAAAATAATAAAATAAGGCATGAGGTGTAGCTCGGAGGTAGAACTGCACTGGGTTCAATCCTCAGTACTGCAAAAAACAAAAACAAGAGTAGGCATTAGCTCCATTTTCTGTGAGTTCACCAGACATCGAATGGAGAGGTAGATGGGCTCACATACCTGCTCTAGATAAGGAGATTGACAGTGATTTGCCAAGGAAATTAAGCACTAGACTCTCTAATAGAACCCAAGAGTTCTGGTTCCTTGGGCTTTGTCCTGGCACTCTTTTTGTTTGTTTGTTTTTGTTTTGTTTGTTTTTGTTTTGGGGGGTTTTTTTGTTTTGTTTTTTTGTTTGTGTGTGTGTGTGTGTGTGTGTGTGTGTGTATGTGTGTGTATGTGTGTGTGTGTTTATGTTACTAGGGATTAACCCAGAGGCTTTTCTACCTCTGAGCTACAGCCTTAGCCCCTTTTATTTTTCTTTTTGAAACAGGATCTCACTAAGTTGCTGAGACTGGCCTCCAGCCTGTGATTCTCCTATCTTAGCCTCCCAAGTACTGAGATCATAGCCCCTGTGCTCTTTTCAACAGACCTGTCAAGAGCCCTGACAAAACCACAGAAACAGAATGTTTGCTTCGGTGAACAGATGAATTGTTAATCACTCTAATCACTCTTAGCTTTACTTGTTCTTAGTCAACTTCAAAGTCACTGATTTTAGAGGTCACACAGCTGGGAAAGACATTACTAATTTCCCACCAGCTCTGCTGTAGACAATACCTCTGATGTATGTGTATGTGTATGATGATGGCAGTTTCCCAGGTTACTTCTCAGGGACTTGAAGGCCACTTTTGCCAAGAATGCCAGCTCTTCACTTGGACCTGCAGATGTCTGACTGAAGTCTTGGATGAGACAGAATGGCCTGGCATCTCTGTCTTCATATTATGCCTAATCCCTTATCACCTTACCATGACTGGCTTCAGGTAAATCTTATTGGTGTGCCAGGGACATGTCTTCACTTTGCTTCTCCTTCTGCTCCAGTCTCAGCCATCTTCTTTGAATAAGAACTTGAGTTATACCCCAGGGAAAGCATGAGATTCCTTTGATCACCCATCTTCCCCAATTTCTCCATCCATTCTGTGGCATATATTGTACAAAGCCATGCCCTTAAAAATGGTAACGCTTAGCCAGGCGTGGTGGCATATGCTCATAATCCCCATACTTGGGAGGCTGAGACAGGAGGATTGCAGGTTCACGATCAGCCTCAGCTACTTAGTGAGGCCCTCTGCAACTTAGTGAGATCCTGTTTCAAAATAAAGAATAAAAAATAGGGCTGGAGGTGCAGCTCAGAGGTAGAATGCCCCTTTCTTCCATCTCCAGTATCACAAAAAAAATGGTAAGGCTTTATAGCAAATTTTATACGTGCATTTGCCACAACCACAACAAAGGAAGAAAAAGAGTGTGGGGCTGGATGTGGTGGTGCACATCTGCAATCCCAGTACTTGGAAGGCTGAGACAAGAGGATCACAGCTTCAAGGTCAGCCTCAGCAACTCAGCCAGACCCTATGTAAAAAAAAAAAAAAAAAAAAAAAAAAAAAAAAAAAAAAAAAAAAAAAAAAAAAAAAGAAACGAACCAAAGGGGCTAGGGGTATAGCTCAGAGTTAGAATACCCCTAGGTACCTAGGTACAATCCCCAGTGCAAAGTAGGTATACTTTACCCAAACCTATTTTTAAGTCTAAGGAGATTGACAACAAAATATATATGTCATTTTTCCCTTAAAGTTTTTTTTTTTTTTTTTTTTGCCATTGTTTGGATTGCTTCAGATGTATACATTAAGTGTCTTTAACAAGATTTATTGCAATTTTCCTGAAAGCTTGAGCCACAGCTAAACCTATCCTAAGACCTTCTCAACAGTTCTAACAGTGCTGTGATGCAGATCATGACTCAACAATTATCAATGGACTGAAGCATTTTCATGTGTTGAATATACCTCCGTTTTATGCTTCTTTTAAAAGTCTTAAATAACTATGGGGACGATGTTCAGGTGAAAAGTCACAAAATCTCCTTGCATTTTTGTCTTGAAACTCTCCAATGGTGGTACTTGATCGTTTGATTTTGTATCCATTATTGCCTTTTCTTTCTGTAAGATTGACTGGAAGGAGAACTGGAGCAACCCGCAGGAACTACCTCGGTACCTTGGACAGCGCCTCGGTGTGCCTGGATGCACTGTGGTTCCATTGACCTGGCAGGATGCCGGATTAAGTGAATGCTCAGAAAAGAGGAGAGCGCAGAGATGGAGGCGTGGGAAAGACCCAAGAATAGTGGCTCTCAGCCAGCGCATCGAGGCACTTCCAGAACCCCTAGGACACCATCCAGAGCCTGGGGCTTCCTGTCTTCCCCAGTATTTAGGGTATCTGAGGGTGCTGAGTCTAACCGAGAGCGGGAGGAGGTTAGGGCCAGCCCTAGCCCACATAGCCATGCAGAGGACAAGCTGCCTGCCCTCCTCCGGCAGGATTGGTGTCTGTCACCTGTCCCTCTCCAAAGTGAATGTCAAGAAGCTGACACTTTCTGGGTACCATGACCCACACCTATAATCCAAGTACATGGGAAGCTGAGACAGGAGTATCACTGGTTGGAGGCCAGCCTTAGCAACTTAGTGAGACCCTGTTTCAGAAATAAAAAAGACTGGGGGTGTATCTCAGAGGTAGAACACACCTGGGGTTAATCCCCAGTACCAAATATTTGTGAAAGAAGCTGGCATTTATCAAAATGAACAGCAGCAGCTAGTGGGTCGTGCCCTGAATCTTTAAAGCCTGTGCAGCGGGACATCTAGAGAGTGTGGGGAGACCAGGCCTGCGTGCTGAGCGCTTCCAGAGACATGCTTTCATTCGCAGAGCACACATGGCACTTGCCACAGCAGCTCGACCCCCGCAAAGAGAGGATCCCTGCACCCAAGCTCTGGCTCTGGAGAGACCAAGGTAAGAAGCAGTGCGCAGGTTTCTTCCTGAGGCATGCCCTCGACTGTCAGCCTCTTGTTTCTTATTTCTCCTATGCAGCAGTTCATTTATATTCCACTGGGCTTGTGCACACAAAATTCATCTCTGTGTGGGTGGAAGTAGCCCTAACTTACTTCCGTGCTGTTCACAGAGTTATTTTCATTATCAGTACATGATGTGCTATCTGTGTAACTCACTGTACTTGGAGAAACAAATGTTGGACTCTGGAGGGGTACAAGCCCATTTAAGTGCCTTAACCCTGTCCTTACCATTACAGTAGCTAGCTATTGCCCCCATTGTTCCCCATTAGATGCATGTATCGCTAAACCTGGATCTGTACCTTTAACAATAATACTGATGTGAA
Source organism: Graphiurus murinus (assembly GCA_004027655.1). Lineage (NCBI taxonomy): Eukaryota > Metazoa > Chordata > Mammalia > Rodentia > Gliridae > Graphiurus > Graphiurus murinus. Next base: position 91,635 of record PVLC010003412.1, read on the forward strand.
AACAATAATCATATAGATACAGATTTCAGTGGCTTAGAATTAGAATTGTGCTCAATATCCTCCATTTCCATTGCACAGATGTAAATTGGTGAATTTAGGCATGCAGAGGACAAGCTGCCTGCCCTCCTCCGGCAGGATTGGTGTCTGTCACCTGTCCCTCTCCAAAGTGAATGTCAAGAAGCTGACACTTTCTGGGTACCATGACCCACACCTATAATCCAAGTACATGGGAAGCTGAGACAGGAGTATCACTGGTTGGAGGCCAGCCTTAGCAACTTAGTGAGACCCTGTTTCAAAAATAAAAAAGACTGGGGGTGTATCTCAGAGGTAGAACACACCTGGGGTTAATCCCCAGTACCAAATATTTGTGAAAGAAGCTGGCATTTATCAAAATGAACAGCAGCAGCTAGTGGGTCGTGCCCTGAATCTTTAAAGCCTGTGCAGCGGGACATCTAGAGATGAAAAGTTTGGAAAGTTATTTGTTTGTTGTTTTGTTTTATTTTGTTTTTTGATACTGTAATACTGGGTCCAGGGGCATTCTATGTCCAAGCTATACCCTAGCCCTATTTTATTTTTCATTTTGAAACAGGGTCCCAATAAGTTGCTGAAAGCCTAAGTTGCTGAGGCTGTCCTCAAACCTATAGTCCTCCTATCTCAGCCTCCCAAGTACTGGGGTTACAGGTGTGCTGGAGGTTGAACTCAGAGTCTCATGCTTGTGAAGCATGCACTCTACCACCAAGACACAGCAGCATCATTAAGAGACAAAATCTTGCTATGTGGCCCAGTTTGGCTTCAAATTCCTAGGCTCAAGAGATCCTCCTGCCTCAGCCTCCTGAGTAGCCAGGCACCATGCGAGATCATGAGAGTAATTTCAGTTGTTTATAGGTAAGGACTTGGGCTGGTTTCTTGGAGAGAGATCTCACACCGAGCACTTTCCACTTGGTAGGTATCTTCCCAGTCTCAGTAATGATGCCTGCAGTCTCTCTGGGAGGTAAGTCCTGCTGACTCACTCTTGTGCTGGGAAGATGCAGAAGTATGTGGAGACAGAACAACTTGTCACCAGTTGTGCAGCTCCTAAGTGGCACAGCCGTGTGGAAGTCCAGGACTACCACTCTCTGCACCCATGTCCTTCTGCTGCCCCTCCCAGTGAGTGTGGAACTGACAGAACCAGTGTGAAGTCAAGCAGCACTTGGAGGGCAGCAAAAGAGAAAACCCCGGGGAGCCTGCTCTGGACATCATGAATCAAGTACTGTTGATTGAACCCAAAGTTCATGCACACTCTACTACTGACCCACACCTCAAGCCCTACATAGCTATCATGTTTCTCAAGCATTTTAAAGCCTTATTCACATTATATTACTCTCTATTGTCTGACTGGTTTTATTTTCTTTTTTGGTAGTGGGAATTGAACCCAGGAATATTCTTCCAAGCTACATCCCCAGTGCTTTTGAATTTTTTTAAAATTTTTTATTTTGCAACAGGGTCTTGCTAAGTTGTTGAGAGTCTCACTAAATTGCCAAGACTGGCCTTTAACCTGTCATCCTCCTATCTCAACTTTCCAAATCCTGGGATTGCAGGAATAGGACACCACACTCGCCTGGCCAGTGCTCATATTTTTAAAGGTGTGGTGGCTGTCACCTGGTCTGTTATCACATCAGAGATTAACTGGTGAACAAAGTTAAGATACTTGGGATGACAGTTTTAATTGCTTTAACATGATTTGCTGGTATCAGAAGGAAAGAATTTACTGTTATGGGCCCATTCAAAATCACAGACCTAATTCATCAATTCTTTCATATAAATAACATAGCTTTTTCCTTGTTGCCTGATTTGAACTTAAAGTGAGATAAAGCCTAGCTAGCTAATTTTTCTGCTCTGTGCTCAAAACTCAGGGACCAGTGCTAAGAAGCAAAGCCTAAGGTAGAAGGGGAATATCAATTCCTTAGATGAACTAGATAGGAAATGATACTTTATTTATAATGTATGTATGTATTTTTGTGGTACTAAAGATTGAACCCTGGGGCATTCTACCTCCAAGGTGTATCTCATCCGTTTTTATTTATTTATTTTTTTGTTTTGAAGTAGGGTTTCACTAGGTTGCTGAGGATCTTGCTAAGTTGCTAAAGCCGTTCTCAAAACTTCAATCCTCCTGTCTCAGCCTCCCAAATACTGGGATTATAAGCATACATCACCATGCCCAGCTAGATATGAGATTTAGATAATTATTCTATATAATTTGTTAGAGTAAGCATTATATGTTGTTGCCTCACTTTAAGAGAGTATCAATTTCATCTAGAATGTGGTCCAAATTGTTATTTTATATAAGGATGGAAGAGCTTAAGAAAATAAAAATAAATGCCATTTAGGTTTTTTTGTTTTGTTTTTTGTTTTGTTTTTTGTTTTTTCAGTACTGGGGATTGAACTCATGGGCATTCTACCTCTGAGCTACATCCCCCAGCCCTATTTTTTCTTCTTTATTTTGAAACAGGGTCTCACTAAGTTTCGGAGTGTCTCACTAGGTAGCTGAGGCTGGCCACGTACCCAGATCCTCTGGTCTCAGCCTCCCAAATGCTGGGATTACAAGCGTGTGCCACCACGCCCGGCTAGCCATTTAATTTTTAAGGTCATTCCTTTTATTGTTTGCTTTAATTTCTCTGAAGACTCTGCTCTGTTCTTTGTAACATTCAAAAAGAAAAGAATAAGCTGGGTATGGTGGCACAAGCCTGTAATCCCAGGATTTGGGAGGCTGAGACAGGAGGACTAAAGTTTTGAGGACAGCTTCAGCTACTTAGCAAGATCCTCAGCAACCAGTGAGCCCCTATTTCAAAATAAAATAGGGCTCGGGGTATAACTCTGACGTAGAATACCTAGGTTCAATCCCCAGTACCACACAAAAGAAAGGAAAAGAATAAGAAAACTTCTTCTATAGGAAAGCACAAGAGAACAATAAAAGAAACTCTTTGACTTAGCATTAAGAACTTTCTCTCAGGCAGATTTAATTAAATATTGAAATGTTAATAAGGCATTTGTCAGTGCCCTTTTTGATTACTTTAAAAGCACTATATACACCTGTGCTCAATTTCTAAATGAGAATATTGAGGATTATAATTTACAAAATAATCTCTAGGAAAATGTCCTTTATCATCTCTAGCCAGGAAGAAGTCAGCTCACCATCTCTTCTTTCTTCCTTTTGTGTGTGTGTGTGTATGTGTGTGTGTGTGTGTGTGTGTGTGTGTGTGTATTTGGAACCAAGAGTTAAACCCAGAGGCTCTTTACCTCTGAGCTAACCCCCACCCCCAAGCCCTTCATATTTTTTATTTTTGAAAGAGGATCTCCCTCAGTTGCTGAGGGTCTTGTTTAGTTGCTGAGGCTAGCCTTGAACCTATGATCCTTCTGTCTCAGTTTCCCAAGTGCTGTAATTACAGGCATATACCACCACTCATGGTCCTTCTGTGTCTTTGAAGCCAGGAAGTACCTATCTCCCCAAATTTCCAGAATAAAATCATTTTTAACACTTCCTCCTAGAATGATCTCCAAATTGCAAAATTGAAAAAAAAAAATCCAGCATACATTGCTTCTTGTATTTATATCTTCTGTATTTACATCAGAAGTGCGTTTTAATTTAAGAAGCACAGCAACTTGTATTTTAAGAACAAATTAGCCTCATTAGCTAGTACAAAATGTGGCTTCTCCAGCCAGCATTCTGAGATTTTTGAAAAATTACATTTCTCTTTCTTTTGCTACCAGAAGCCAATCCTCAGATTCGATGGTGGCCTCCAGACACTGGCGGAGATGCTTGGGCAGATCGATTTTTGTGTTCACATGGCTGCTGCGTCTGATCAGTTGCTGCCCTTGCAGATACCAGGATCAGATACACAGCTGATAGAGAGTCTACTAAAGCCACATTTGGAAATGACTCTCTCCCAGAAGAGGTTGGCAGAGAAGCAAACACAGGGCACTTCTGGGGTTCTGGCTAGGTGGCAGTTCTACTGGATGCTTCCATGTTGAAGGATCAGCGAATCTAATGGCTGTGGATGAAAAAGGACAGCAATGTCAACTCGCACCTCTCTGCCTTGACCTTCATTTGACCCCTAAAGTGATGCTTTAATCTTAGCTTATATCCTCAAGAAGTTTTCCTTCATGTAAACTTTAGCCCTCTGATTTAAACTACAGAACATACTTTAATTCTCATTATACTTTACTAATTCTAGAAAAGAATTAGGTAAAAATATCAGAAAATGTTTTTAAAAAAATGTTTGGTAGTCGGGTGTGGTGGCGCACGCTTGTAATCCCAGCATTCGGGAGGCTGAGACCGGAGGATCCAGGTTTGCGGCCAGCCTCAGCTACCTAGTGAGGCACTCCGCAACTTAGTGAGACCCGGTTTCAAAATAAAGAATAAAAAATAGGGCTGGGGTTATAGCTTGGAGGTAGAATGCCCCCGAGTTCAATCCCCAGTACTGCAAAAAAAAAAAAAAATGTTTGGTAGTGGGAATTGAACCCAGGGGCATTCTATCTCCAAGCTACACCCCCAGCCCTCTCTATTTTTTATTTTGAAGAAGAGTCTTTCTAAGTTGCTAAAGCTGGTCTCAAATCTGTGATCCTCCTGTCCCAGCCTCCTAGGAACCAAGCCACCACACCTAGTTCCCACTCTTAAATTCAAGTGTTCTCTCCATTCTTGTCACTCTCTCAAGCCCAATTGCACAGTCAATTTTTCTCATAAACCAGTCGCCTGCTAATCGCTTTTGTTGCTTCATTCTGATTTCCCTCTGGTTCTTTTTTTTTTTTTATTGTAATAATTCGTGCTTTGTATATATACATTTTTTTTAGGTACAAATTGATAAAGACAAATGTGCACACATTTCTCATCTGACCCTTTCCCCAATTCCCACCCCGCTCCCTCGCCCTCCCTCCCTCTCAAGTTCAGTTCAGTGAGTGATCTTCATATAATTGTGTAAGTACATCATGTGCCTTAGGATGCTCTCCCTCACCCCCACCCCCCGTCCATTCCCTTCAGTTAAATCAACTTCTTTGTTTATTGAGGGTCTCTACTTTTTCATCTGGGGACCCTCTTATGTCCCGTCTTCTCCCTAACATCCACATATTAGGGAGAACATATGCTTCTTTACTCTTTGTGACTGGCTAATCTCACTTAACATAATGTTTTCCAGTTGCATCCATTTCCCTGCAAATAACATGATTTTGTTCTTCTTTATGGCTGAGTAAAATTCCATTGTGTATATATCCCATAGTTTTGTAATCCATTGATCTGTGGATGGACATCTTGGCTGCTTCCATAGTTTGGCTATTGTGAATTGAGCCGCTATAAATATAGATACACATGCATCGGTCTGATAGCTAGTAAAAGGAACAATCCAGCAAGAGGAAATAACAATTATCAACATCTATGCCCCAAACATAGGTGCAGCCACTTTCATAAAACAAACTCTGTATGATATAAAGACACACATAGATCCCAATACACTAATACTAGGAGACTTCAATACTCCTCTTACATCTCTAGATTGCTCCTCTAAACAAAAGGTCAGTAGAGACGCCTCAGACCTAAAGGATGCCATAAACCAAATGGACCTATTAGACACATATAGACTCTTCCACCCAACTACAACTGAATTCACATTTTTCTGAGCTGCTCATGGAACCTTCTCCAAAATAGATCACATTCTCGGCCACAAAGCGAGCACCAGCAAATTCAAAAAATGCAACATAATTTCCTGCATCTTCTCAGACCACAATGGAGTGAAACTAGAAATAAACTCCAGGAAGACCCAAAGTAACCGAGTAAGCGCATGGAGACTGAACACCACACTGCTGAATGAAGAGTGGGTCATAGAAGAAGTAAGGGGAGAAATTTAAAAATTCCTAGAAACCAATGAAAACAGAGATACAACTTATCAAAACTTCTGGGACACCCTGAAGGCAGTACTAAGAGGGAAATTTATAGCACTGAGTGCCCACATAAGAAAAACAGAAAACCACCAATTAAATAACCTAATGACACAGCTCAAAGCCCTTGAAAAACAAGAACAATCTAGCCCCAAAGCCAGGAGAAGACAGGAAATCACAAAAATCAGAGCGGAAATTAATGAATTAGAGAATAAAAAAACAGTACAGAAGATCAACAAAACTAAAAGCTGGTTCCTTGAAAAAATAAACAAGATAGATAAACCATTGGCCAATCTAACCAAAAGAAAGAGAGAATCAACCCAAATTACCAAAATAAGAGATGAAAAAGGAGATATTACCACCGACAGTATGGAAATACAGAAGATAGTCAGAAACTATTTTGAAAAACTGTACTCCAACAA
>PVLC010003413.1:0-97878 GCA_004027655.1 Graphiurus murinus
CTGGGGATTGAACTCAGGAGCTTTCTACCTCTGAGCTATACCCCCAGCCCTATTTTTTATTCTTTATTTTGAAACCGAGTCTCACTAAGTTGCGGAGTGCCTCACTAGGTAGCTGAGGCTGGCCTCGAACTCGGATCCTCCGGTCTCAGCCTCCCGAATGCTGGGATTACAAGCGTGCGCCACCACGCCTGGCTTCAAAAGTAGATTTTCTAACACGGTAAGCCTGGTCTCTGTCTGCCCTTACTTTTCTATTCCAACTTGCTAGTGGAAGAGAGGCCACATCTTTTTAAGTCCAGTAAGTGGAGCCATTTCATCCATCAAGGCAAGACATGGCTCGTCTCAGTAAGGTAGTCATTCCATCCTGGTTTAAATTCTTTAAGATGGGGATGATGACAATGGTGGTTGTGTGGGTAAAATAGGATAAATCATGTACAATGTCAAATATGGGTTCCATGGGTAGAAATTAGTCTCAATATTCAGGAGATTAAGCTATCACAGATGTGGTGGGAAAAACCAGGGTATGAGAACTAGCTGCCAAAGGTGGAAGGTGCCAAGACACTGAAGAAAGAGGGATAAACACATCCAGGATACTGCAGAATGTAACTTATTAGGAACTTATAGACAGAAACAAGAGCTGAGCAGCAGCAAGATAGGAAGATCCTTGTGCCTCAAGGCATGAAGAAGGGGTTTATAAATGACGCTAGGAATAGATGTCCTACAACCCACTGGAATGCATCTGGGCTTTCTAAAACAAAACACAAACAAATAAACATCAATATATTGAACATCAGTTAAGAAATAGTGTGTGTGTCAGTGGCTGGCACAAAATTCTTGGCTTTTTTGTGATCTCCTCCTCCACATTGTTATTGACCATGTACTAAAAAGCCTAGTTTTACTTTCTTCCCTTAGGAGCTGGTGATGAAAGAGGGATTCATAGTTGAGGAGTGGGCTGGTAGGGCCTAGGGCAGCCCACCACTCTGAGCAAAATCAGCCTCTGTTTAGAATCCTGAACCCATAGTTAGAACAGGGTTATCTGACAATGTCCTAGACCCAGGAAGACTGGAGAGTGGGGGCAGATTAGAGCATGCACACAATTGTATGCCTCTTCCCCTACAAACCTTTGGAGGGGCAGAAGTTTTGAGTTTTAATAAATTTGAGCTGAGTTAGGCTAAACTTTCCATAGCATTAATGGCTAAAATATGAAAGCAGTGTTCAGAGTTTTAGAAATTATTATGTCCCAGCAAGATAAGCCACAAACTCCCTTGGCCCCATGACCAGGAAACCCTTACTATACAATCTTAACCTGAAGAGGTTTCAGAGAATAAATTGACCTTTGAGCATGCCTGAAGGAAATCTTCTGTCAAAAAAATACAACATGATTCTATTGCTCAGTTAATTCAGACTACGGATGGGCTTTTTAAATAGGTGACTTTTAAAGGGGAAAATGCTTTCCTCTATCCTTATACACAGTTAATACAACACTCAACACAGAGCATTTTTCATACCAGATTCCAGTTGAGTGACCAATTTTGGCACTAGAGATTGGACCCAGAGACACTCTACCTCCAAGCTATACCCCTAGCTCTTTTTATTTTGAAACAGGGTCTTGCTAAGTTGCTGAGGGTCTCCTGAAATTACTGAGGTTTGTCTAGAACCTGTGCTCCCTCTGTCTCAGTCTCTCAGGTTTGTGCAATGGCACCTGGCTATGTTCTGATTTTAAAACTTAAGGGACAGCCAGGTTCAGTATCCTATAGTTTCATTCAATTCTGACACTATCTATGTGGATATAGCATGATGCCTCACAGGTGAAAGACTGGAGTTAGCATTAGGTCTCATGGGTGAAATGCTCAGTCACATAAGTCTGCCCCTCATTTCAGATGACAGTCACAAGTTCTAGACTGTCACCTACCTATACTTCTGATTGACTGACTATCAACTAGGAGTTCCCACAATCTCCTCCTCTTTTGTTTCATTAATTTGCTCAAGCAGTTAATAGAACTTAGAAAAACAATCACCAATTTATTACAAAAGATTATTATATGTTATACTAATGCACAGCAAATGGAAGAGATGTATATGACAAGGTATAGAGAGGAAGTGTGAAGCTTACATACTTTCTCCAGGAATTCCACTCTCCAGGCATCTCCATGTGTTTAGCAACCTGGAAGCTCAGTAGATCTTGTTGTTTTTACAAAGCTTACTCTCTATCCTCAGCACCCTCTTTCCTGGAGATAGGTAGGTGAAGCTGAAAGTTCCAACCTTCCAAAGTTTGTGTGTGGGGGGCAGAGGCAACTCAGATTGAACCTCTGAGCTACACCTCCAGTCCTTTTGAAACATGGTCTCACCAAGTTACTGTGTGCTGGCTTGGAACCTGTGATCTTCCTGTCTCTGCCCCTCAGGTACTGAGATCATGGGTTTGCACCATCATGCCTGGCTACATAACCTTCCAATCTTCCAATTATTTATTCTCTCAGGTGACAAGCCCTATATTGGCTATCTAGGGGCCTCATCCTAAGTCACCTCATCCATATAAACTTAAGTGTGATCAAAAGGGTCTCATCATGAGTAACAAAAGACATTCCTATCACTCAGGATATTCCAAGGGTTTGAGGAGCACTCTAACAGGAATCAAAGAGAAAATATATAACTTACTATACCACAAGGCTCTTTTATGACTATTTTTATGATGCCCAGCTGCCCCCACAAGCAAGGTAACACTATTTCTAGTAAGGAGGGGGCAGAAGAGCTGGACAGTTGATGGTGAGCTTTCAGGACACTAACATTTCATTATCTTGTTACCAGACACTACACCAACAGCAAGAACACGCAGTGCAATTCACTAGCTGGAACTGCATCCAATACCTGGAAAAAAAATGAAAGAATAGCAAAAGTAGGAGGGTGGAAATAAAGCCATAAACCTAGTCTGGAGCTTGGAAGGTAGTCCATGCTCATTAAGGGTGAGCTGAAAAGGGAACCATGCAGTGTTAACTTTCCTAAGATATTTTAGCAATAAGGAATTAGCTTCTCCCATTGTGGTTTATATTTTTATATTTATTTTTGTGGTACTAGGATTGAACTCAGGGATGTTGTACCTCTGACCTATATTCCCAGCCCTATTTTTATTTTTTTTAGTTTGCAATAGGGTCTAAGTTCCCCCCTGCAGGCCTCAAACCTGTGATACTCCTGTCAGCCTTCTGAGTATTGGGATTACAGGCATGCACCACTGTGTCCGCTTTCTCACTGTAGTTCAAAATTTCAGTAACATATAAATTTGTATGTTGTATTTTTCAATCTTAATTGACATTAGCCAAAGCTGGGCATGGTGGTGCATGTCTGTAATCCCAATACTTGTGGGGCTGAGACAGGAGGATCGCAGGTTCGAGCCCAGCCTTAGCAATTTAGCAAGACTCTGTTTCAAAATAAAAGGGACTGAGGGTGTAGCTCCGAGGTAGAACACCCCTGGGCTCAATCCCCTGCCCCAATAAAAAAAAGAAGACATTAATTATTCAATATACTAAACCACTCCTTTTTCTCCCTCTGAAGGTTTGGTTTGAGAATAAAAGGACTAGCCAGGCATGATGGCACATAATTGTGATCCCAGTACTTGGGAAACTGAGACAAGAGGATCACAGATTAGAGACCAGCCTCAGCAATTTAGTGAGACCTTCAGGAACTAAATGAGACCCTGTTTCAAGATAAAAAATTAAAAATTGGCTGAGGGAGTAGCTTAGATGTAGAATGCTCCTAGGCTCAATCCCCAGTACAGACAGAGGGAGGGAGGGAAAATGAATGAATAAGAGGACCAAGTGGTAGAGATGCCAGAAGGCTTTCATTATCAGAAATGTGCCACCATTGCCATGGGTCACCCTGTTGTCATAATCTTGGATGGACCCTATAATGTCATCATTGTTCTGGAACTTGATTGGAGTAGGGTTCTTCTGGTATACTGTAGCACAGAACACCCAGGCTACCCATGTCATCCTTGCCTCATCTGTCTTGCCTCTTCTGCTGTACCTTTGGTTTTACTTTGTTTGGCTTGGTATGGAACCTTGTCATTACTGTTCATTTTGTAGTCCCCATTTTTGAAGGTCTGTTTTTAATGGCAATTTTTTGGTGGTACTGGGGATTAAACCCAAGGGTGTTCTACCTCAGAGCTACATGCCCAGCCCCTTTTATTTTTTACTTACAGATGGTCTCGCTAAGTTACCTAGGCTGGCCTTGAAGCTATGATCCTCCTGTTTCAGCCTCTCAAGTACTTTTTTATGACAAATTTTCCAAAGTGTATTTTTGCCAGATTCAAATTCTGCATAGCACATCATCAAGAACAATTTACCAAAAGTCCATTAGATTGAATAAACAAAAAATCAATTCGTCATCTTTTATAGGGCACATTTTCTATTTTCAATAAAAATGCCAATTCTCTGTATATTTGTTGTGTGTATGTGAGCACACGCATGCGCCAAATAGGGTATGAGTAAGAATTGCTAAGGAAGCCTCATTTCACAAGGTGACATCCTTGAGTCACAATCAATAGGCCTGTATATCTCAGATACATACATGTGCAAAATGGGATAGGAAAGTCCCTAGTAAGAGAACAGTATGTTTCAAGACAGGGCTCATCTCATTTATGCTAAGGAGCTCAAACACAACTCTATAGACTCTTAAAGAGTCTTCCTAAGAAGCTACTCATATTGATTTATGGGAATATGGTAGACAAATATCCATGTGTTATATTCCCAGTTCTGCTCACTGCCCTCCCTTTTTGTTGAGGACACAGCAGTATGAATAATTTTGGACCAGAGGTCCTGTTGCTTTAAAGGAAATACAAGAAATTCCATTAAAATCAGAGTGAGATCTGGGCATGGTGGTACACACCTGTAATCTCAGTATTCAGGAGGCTGAGATGAGGATAGCAGGTTTGAAGCCTTCCTTGGCAACTTAGTGAGACCCTATTTCAAATAAAAAGTAAAATAGGGCTGGGTGTATAGCTCAGAGATAGAACATCCCTGCATTCAATTGCCAGTAAACAAACACACACACACACACACACACACAAAAGCCCAGAGTAAGGGTCTTTTCCCTTTTCTTTCCTAGCATTAGACCAGGGGAGCATATTATTGCACCTTCAGCCCAGCTCAGAAGCTGACAATTATATATTCAAATGTACATTGTCTCATCCAACCTCCTTGAGAGAACCCTGGTTCCTGATAATTAAATACTAAAAGGAAGCATTTTGGTTTAGCGCTGCTAGAAACAAGAGGAAGGAAATAATCCCCTGATTAATATTCCAATGATTAATCAATCATTGAAAAGAAGCAGTCAGACCTTTGCTTTCTTCATGCTGTCTTCCTCATGGGAGACTTCCAGTCTAGAATAAACAACAAAAATTTTAAAATGAGGTGTGATGAGAATTGAGGAATTATTGTTAAAATCTTTAGGCATAATAATAGTATTGTGGTTATACTCTTTAGAAAAAAGAATATCACATAGAGAGACATGGTAAATTGTTTGTAAATGAAATGATAGTTTGATACCTGGAATTTGTTTAAAAATAATTGGGGCTAGTAGCAACCTCCACAAGTTGATAACTGCTCAAACTGTGTGCTGTGTACATGGAGGATAATCATATTTTTCTCTATAATTTTTTATACATTTTACCTCTTCACAATAAAAATTCAAGAAAGAAAGTTTGGTCTTCTGCATTTTTTTCCATTAACTTTTTCTTGTCTTTCTTTCCTCTTCTTTTTTTAAGCTTTTTGATTTATTACTCAAAGAAGATTCATTGCTTTCTGGCTCTGCTTGTGCCTTCAACACTTTCACAACGATTTTCTGCTCCTCAATAAGGAAAGCACACTTGATCCTGTCATGGATACATTTAGCACACATGGAACCACCATAGGCCTTGTTTTTTGTTTGTTTGTTTGTTTTGTTTTAAACAATCTCATAGGAACCTTAGATCTCACACAAACCTCATGAAGCCATCCTGGGCACACACCACATGCAGATTTTGGTGCTTTCCCAACCTTCTTGGTATAAAGGTAAACAAATCTGTTACCACGGGTTCGGGACAGCCTAGTTTTGTTAGAGGCTGTATTGTAGGAAAGCCTACAACAATATGTCAAATGCTGGGCCATTTTGAGTGCCTCTAGACGCCGTTCCTGGAAAGTCCTCTTCTTTGTTTTTTTTTTTTTTTTTAATCTTCATTTGACATGTTATAACTGGAAAAAATCACCTATAAAAACTCAATAATATTGAGTATGTAAATAAGCTTTTAGTTTCCCATTTGTTGTTACAGAGAAATTAATTAATTCATACATATATTGCTACTTGTCAAGAATAGAGCTAGCCAGGCATGGTAGTGCACACTTGTAATCCCTGTACTTGGGAGGCTGAGACAGGAGGATCGCAGGTTCACGGCCAGCCTCAGCTACTTAGTGAGGCCCTAGGCAACTTAGTGAGACCCTGTTTCAAAATAAAGAATAAAAAATAGGGCTGGGGTGTAGCTCAGAGGTAGTATGCCTCTGGGTTCAATCCCTAGTACTGCAAAAGAAAAAAAAAGTAATGCTAGGCACTGGGAACATAGATATTAAAATCAGATTAGGTATTAGATGATATAGGGAATTATTACAAATTTATTCACTGAGTTAATGATATTATGGTTAAGTAAGAAAATGTCTTTTTAAAAACATGCGTTACAAAAACTCTTGGCATTGAAGTATGATGAAATTTATAATTTACTTTGAATACCTCAGCAAAAATGCCATATTTGAAGCAAATATGTCAAAATGTGAACAAATGTTGAACCCGAGTGATAAGTATGTGACATTAATTACATATTTCCTTTTACTTTTCTGAAAAATGAAAAATTTCATAATATAGACAAATCTCAAAGTCAGACTGATTTTTGGAGAGTGGTTGAGGAATGGTTGATCAGGAAAAGGGTGACTCTTAAGCCAGTTCTTTTTAAAACCAGTTTGTTACAAAAGTAATGCATGCCCACATTACAATGACTAAACCAGGCTGAATGGAAGAAAGACTGGCACTGTAAGCAGAGGGCCTCTCTGTACTAAGTGACAAAGTTGAGACAAATAACATAAAATACAGAGGAAATAGAGACTAGCTCTCTGGCTGTAGAGGATGGTGTGAGAGAGAGTGACAGGGCATATGTGACTAGAGAGGGATCAACCAGTGTTTAGTAAGCTATGGAGAGCTACTAAAGGATCTTATTCATTTTGTCTTTGTTTATATACTTTTATTGGTGCATTGTAGTCTCATATCATAATGTAGTTCAGAGTGATAGTGACATACATGAACTTTTGGGGAGTTTGTTTTTGTGGTGCTGGTGCTGGGGATAAAAGCTAGGGCCTTGTACATGTTAGGCAAAAACTCTACCATCGAGCTACTTCAGCCTTAAATTTGTGCTTTATGATAATTCAAGCCAGGCATGGTGGCACACACCTGTAATCCTATTACTAGAGAGGCTGACAGATTACAGGTTACAGGCCAGTGTGCACTAATTAAGTGAGACCTTGTTTCAAAATAAATAAAATAGGGCTGTGGGTATAGCTCAGAGGTAGAATGCCCTTGACTTCAATCCCCAGAACTGCAAAAAAAAAAAAAAAATGAAAGAATTAAGTCTTCTGGTAATGAGGAAGAAAAATGACAATGGGGGCCAGGAAACCTGAGTGATATGGGAAAAGGCACCTTTGTGTAATGTGTCAATCCCAGAGGAGGCATCTTCTGGTCAATCATCAGCCTGAAGATGGCACAAAAAGTTGGCTTTTATACAAATAACTGCAGAAAATTAAGAAAATATAAATATAAGAATATAATTAGAAAAGTAAGATAATATGATTCCTACTATTGCATTTTACTATCTTTAAAAAAATTAGTTGGATAAATATATATATATTTTTTTTTTATTTATTTTTTCAGTACTGGGGATTGAACCCAGGGGCATTCTACCTCCAAGCTACACCCCCAGTGCTATTTTCTATTCTTTATTTTGAAACAGGGTCTAAGTTGCGGAGGGCTTCACTAAGTAGCTGAGGCTGTCCGCAAACGTGATCCTCCTGTCTCAGTCTCCCAAGTACTGGGATTACAAGTGTGCACCACCACTGGCTAAATTTTTTTTAAAACGTGGCTTGTTGTGATGTACCATCCAATATGAGGTGCCTTTAATAAACTGGCAGCCAGCCCGAAGGGGGTACTTTAAGACATGCCTTTAAAAAACTATACAGATGTACCCAGTGGGAACAAAAATTACACAAAAGAGCTGTCCACAGGACGGACGCAATCTTGTATGTGCACCATGTCTCGTGGCCCAACCCCAAGTTGGTCTGGTGCTTTGTGCTTTGTACAACCAATCTGGAGTCAGAGTGCTTAGGTTTGAATCTCAACTCTGACCTTGGGTGTGATAGTTATCACCTGCTCCATGCCTCCATTTCCTCATCTGTAAGATGTTATTGTGTGTAGCAATAATGAATATAAACCATTTAGCAGGGTGACTGGCACAAAGTCAGTGGGCATTCAGAAACCTTGGCTATCACTATTTTAAGAACCTTCTTCTGAAAAAGTTTTAAGCTAGTTGGGAGACTTAAGCAGGAAGATTACAAGTTTGAGGCCAGTCTGGGCAACTTAGGGAGACCATCTCTTCTCTATCATATACTCAGCCCCTATTATTTTTTATTTTGAGCTACATACCAAGCCACTTTTATTTATTTATTCATTTATTTATTCACTTTTTTATGGTTCTAGGATTGAACTAAGGGACATTCTACTGCTGAGTTACATCCCAGTCCTATTTGGAAACAAGGTCTTACTAGGTTGTTATAAATCTCACTACATTGCTGAGGCTGGTCTTGAAACTGTGATCCTCCTCCTGCCCCAGCCTTCCGAGTTTCTAGGATTACAGGTGTATACCACCACACCCAGCTCAATTATTTATACATATATTTTAATACCTCAATAAAAAATCTCTATACCTTAATAACACCTTCTGAAGTAGAAGCTGAAGTAGTGATTTTTTTGGGGGGGGGGCTCTTCATCCTCTAATGATGCATGTTCACCAGAGCTGTATTTAAAGAAAATGGCTGTAAAAATTAGAAAAGTGATGAAATATGGACCATAGAGTATTAAAATATGTACTTAAATTTTTCAGTGACAGCACTGATTGTTCAAAAACCATTAAAAGTAAGCACTGTTCCACTTTTGCAAGAGTATGGTTCAAGGGTCTACACCTTCATAATAATAAAATAGCTTACATTTATATAATGTCTTAGAGTTTATGCTATTCAAAGAAAACAGCATGGAAGATTTGTATTTTCAGAAGGAACCACAAAGCAAAAGTAGAGAAACAGGAACCATAAGAAGTGATGAAAGAAATTGGAGACTAGGTTTATGGAAGACTTCATGAGAATATTCTACATGTATAAAGGACATATATATGGTGGAGCAACAATTGTTCTGTCTCCCCATAGCAAGAAGAACCTAACAAATTACAGTCCAAGAATATTGCATTATATTGTAGATAAGTTGAGAAATGTATATTATTTAAATTCTACAATAGTTTGCAAAGGGGTTTGTATAAATCTTTTCTTCTGAAGATCACATCTGTGATAATTTGGGTGTTGCTTAAAAGTTATTTTTAGGTTTCCCTCTAACTTTAACTCTATGAGTTCAAGTCCTTTGAGAATTTTCCAAAGATATCTGTGAGAATAAGTTTCAGATAATAATGCTTTATCACCCTATCACAAAGTACAAGTTTACTTATCAAGCACATTATCTCAATTCAACCTAATATAGACATGAAAATAGAAAAGGAGGAAGAAACACTGAAAAATAAGTAAACAAAAAGAAAATACTAATCTTCTGGTAATATTGGATATAGAAAAATTAACAAAACCATACTGGTATATTCATCTTTTAAAACCCCTGTTTGTAATACTATTATCAGGCATGCAATCCACTACTGGGTTATTTAAGAAACAATCCAAAATAATTTTAAATATATCATTTATTCTAAAACTGAACCTTCCTATTCACAACCAATTAGCACCTCCTGCATTAAAATTTAGAGAGAATTAATCAGAATGTTAAAATTGACTGCTAACATGTTTTAATTCTTTCGTATGTTCTGTTTTTAAAATTAAGCAGCTAGGCACAATGGCGGACACCTGTAATTCCAGTACACATGAGCCTGAGGCAGGAGGTTCACAGGTTTAAGGCTACTGTGTGCTAACTTAGCAACATCCTGTTTCAAAATAAAAAAATAAAAAGGGTCAGAAGTGTAGCTAAGTAGGCTGAGACGGGAGGATCCGGGTTCGCCACCAGCCTCAGCTACCTAGTGAGACACTCCGCAACTTAGTGACACTCGGTTTCAAAAATAAAGAATAAAAAATAGGGCTGGGGGTATAGCTCGGAGGTAGAATGCCCCTGGGTTCAATCCCCAGTACCGCAAAAAAAAAAAAAAAAAGAAGTGTAGCTAAGTGATAGAGTACCCCTGGGTTCAATCTCCAGTACAGTACAACAACAACAACAAAAAAAAAAAAACCCAAAAAAAAGAAAGAAAGAAAAGAAGAGAAGAGAAAAGAAAAGAGGCATAAAAGCATAAATCACAAAAAATAAGAAAAATATGAGATATACTTAAATTTCTTAAAATTTTTGAGGGCTGTAGTTCAGTGGAAGAGCTTGCACTCAGCAAGTATAATACCCTGGGTTCAATCTCCAGCACCAAACCAAATAGAAAAGTAATAAATATTTTGTTAATAGACTCCAGATTTAATAAGTGTTCTAACAAAACAAAACAAAAAGCAATAAATATTTTGTTAATAGACTACAGATTTAATAAATGTTCTAACACACTTTAAACATTATTATTTTAACAACTTATTCTGGTTCAGGATTGTATTAATCAGATAGGGATATGACAAAACACCACAGACTGGATAGGATAAACAACAGAAATTTATTTTCTCACCATTCTGGAGGCTGTAAATCCAAGATCAAGGTACCATCAGGGTTGGTTGCTGGTAAAGGATTTTTTCCTGGCCTATAGATACCTGCCTTCACATTGTTCTCACATTGTCCTCTGTGTACATGAGTACAGAGATCTCTAAGTGTCTCTTCCTTTTCTTGTTAGGACAACATTCTTATTGGATTAGAGCTCTATTTTTTTTTTTTTTGTACTGGGGATTGAACCCAGGGACATTCTACCTCTGAGCTACACACAATTTTATTTTATTTTTCTTCTGAAATAGGGTCTCACTGAGTTGCTGAGAGTCTCCCTACTTGCTGAGGTTGTCCTCAAACCTGTGATCCTCCTGTCTCAGTCTCCCAAGTTCTGGGATTACAGGTATGTGCCACGACGCCAGGCTTAGAGCCCCATCTTTATAACCTTATTTAACTTTAATTACCTCCTTAAGGACCCTAGTTCCAAATACAGTTACATTGGTACATTGGGGGGGGGCACATAATTCATTCCATAACAAAGTTTCTTTGGATGAAGTCCCCATACTTCAGAAGCTCCCAGTTCTCCAACCCTCTTCTCTTTCTCACTTTATCTCCTCAGAAATAGGCATGTAATTTATAACTCAAGGTCAGAATTTTGTTTTTTAAAACACACTCATATATACCTAAATATATATTATACAAATACATATAAATTATAATATAATTTTATTATATATAATTATGAATTTAACTATATATAATTATATAAAATAAAATTCAACAGGTTTAAGTCTTAATCACTTTTTTATTTTTTTAAATTTATTGGTGCATTGTAATCATACATCATTATGAGGCACAGGATGGTAGATGTATACATGCACATCCCCCATTTAGTCCTTCCCCAATTCCCATTCCATTCCCTCCCCCCTCCCTCCTTCTCATGTTTGGCTTAGTAACTAGCTTTGATATATTTGTGAATGTACATCATTCGCATTAGGGTGCTTCCCTCTCCCCCCCTCTCATCTCTCTCAGTTAGGTTGCCTTCTTTATTCATCTAAGGTTTCTCCTTCTTTATCTAGAGTCCTTCCTAAGTCTCATTTTTCTCCCTAGCTTCTGCATATTCTTTACATTTTAAACTTTAATAAAAATTTGGTAGAAATTTACCACTTAAAACTTAATGTTATGATAATACTATCTGATAAGACTAGTATCAGTATCTGATAATACTATCAAATGTAACTCTTAAAATTTAATGTTCTGATAATACCATCAAATGGTACGATAGAGGCTGAGACCGGAGGAGGATCTGGGTTCGTGGCCATCCTCAGCTACCTAGTGAGGCACTCTGCAACTTAGTGAGACCTGGTTTCAAAATAAAGAATAAAAAATATAGGGCTGGAGGTGTAGCTCGGAGGTAGAATGCCCCCGAGTTCAATCCCTAGTACCGCAAAAGGAAAAAAAAAAGATATAGATAATAGAAAGATGGAGCAGCACGTGAGAACTGCAGCCTGGGAAAACAAGAGGAGTGATGTCAGCAGGTGTTTCCAGTATTCATCCACTAGAAGAAACATTAATTTGAACAACTATCCACATATCTTCACAGGAGCTAAGGAAACCAGGTGAGAGATAACAGCATCTGAATGGCCCACAGAAATAAGAACAAATGCATTAAATTTCACTCTACCTCTCAATGCCTGTAATTTTTTTCTATTTTTTAACATACAAGACATGCATGACACTTAGTATGATTCCTCACATTCAATAAATATTAAATATGAATATTTCCACATCAATATATTTTCCTTCTCATCAAAATATTTTTCCACTCCAATATTCACTCTCATTAGAGGAAAATTGATTTCACCCTTCACTCATTCTTCAAGATCAAGATTGAGATCGCTGAACAAAAACTTTCTCAAGGTAGCCTCATCTGCAGTTGAGCACATCACTTTTCCTACATTCATTCAATTACCAAGTTTCTCTCTGTTCCGATTTAAACCTTAATCTCAACCCTTGCCAATTCTCTACAAATAATTTTGACTTACACAAACTGTTAATCATCTCAAACCAACCTGTTAATTCACTTAACACACAATGGTAGGTTGAGCACCCTTAGCATTAGGCACTGTGAATTCTGTAATGAATGAAATAGGGCTTCTGCTTTTCATGAGCTTGATCTAGTGGAGAATAAAAGTATGCTCACATATGATAACACAAACCAAAGAAATGCTATATGTAGCTCTTCACCACTTAGCCATGTACAGTACCAGAGGTGGAAGAGGGTGGAGGGAGACTTTGGCACTGTATAGAGGGGCCCAAGAATGTGATGGAGAAAGAGTGAGAATAAAGAAGGCATTGCCCCGGATTGATTGAAGAAAGGGATGAAAATGGGCGCAAGGAAGGCGGAAGGAGAGAAATGTGAAGGGACAGACGCGAGAGTTCAAAAGCAAGCGGTCAGCACAGCGCAAAGACGGTGTGTTCTCTCTCACCTCTGTCATATGCTGGGCTTCCTCTCCTAACCCAAGAGGCTGTGCCTGGGCTGCTCGCTCCCGTAGCAGCTCAACCGGCTGAGGAGGCGGAAGCCAAGAGGATCCCCGCAGCGCAGGATGTCACTCTTGAGAATGGAACCACCGGCAGGAGCAACAGGTCTGGCGTCAGGAGCCTTGGCTGAGGCAACCCAGCGGATGGCAGAAGCCATTCCGGTTTCTAGACTGAGCACAAGATGAGAGGGAGAGCGAGAACCACGGTCCCGCGTGGAGCAGGTGACTTTGCTGGGCTTGGGGCTCTTGGCCGGACTGCGCCCCCCCACCCCCACCCCCACCCCCACCCGAGCCAGTGGCTTCCCTTCGGAACTGCGGAACAGGACACTGGAGCTATTGAAGCCACGAAAATAAGGGACACTCTCACGAGCCTCAGAAGAGCTCCGTTGCCTTGGCTCCCAGAACCATGGAAACCGCGGTGAGTACGTTGGCAAAAGCTTTCCCAGGTCTACGGGTTCCCCCGCTGAGGCCAAGGGCTGTGTGTATCGGTGTAAATAAGCCGCCCCTGCAACCAATTCCGCTCATCCTTCGGTTCCTCAAGACTCTACACTCCACCCGAGACCATTTCCCCCTCCCCCCAGCCTCTCACTTGACATAACTGAAGGGTAGGACGACAGGTCACAGGATACACTTCAGAGAATGGCTGTATCAACTAACTCCACAGCCAATTATGCTCACGTTTCAGGAGCTTTCTGAAAGTATATGTCTTACATATTTTATAATACTGGGTGCATTCTGAGTTGTGTATGTATGTATATGTGTGTGATATATATCTTACCATGCTTAGTTATGTGACTATGTATACCTACTCAATATATAGGAATGACACACATCAAATTTATCTGTATGAAAAGAAAAATGTTAATGAGATGGAAAGAAAAGGGATGAAATATTCAATAAATTTCCTATACAACTGACAGTATGTTTATTTTGGTGTTGTCAGACTCAGCACAAAGAAAATAGACAATAGGCTCAGTTGTAACGAATTTCAAATAAGGAATAAACAATGTCTTAGTGTGAGTATATC
This sequence comes from Graphiurus murinus, assembly GCA_004027655.1. Lineage (NCBI taxonomy): Eukaryota > Metazoa > Chordata > Mammalia > Rodentia > Gliridae > Graphiurus > Graphiurus murinus. Next base: position 14,518 of record PVLC010003413.1, read on the forward strand.
CCATATAGTAATAAATACAGCATCAAATAACTTTCTATTAAACACGATGTGATGAGCCAGGCATGGTGGCACATACATGTAATCCCAGTACTTGGGAGGTTGAGACAGAAGGATCTCAAATTTGAAGACAGCCTCAGCAATGTAGCAAGAATCTCAGCAACCTAGTAAGACACTATTTCAAACCAAAACAAAACAAAACAAAAAAACTTCTGATAGAGGTCTAATATCTAGGATATACAGAGAACTCAAGAAACTCAGCTAAGAAAACAAATTTAAAAATGGGCAAAGGATCTAAATAGACACCTCACAAAAGAAGAAATACAAATGGCCAATAAATGTATGAGGAAATATTCTACATCATTAGCAATCAAAGAGATGCAAATCAAAAACTACCTTGAGATTTCACCTAACTCCAATCAGAATGGCAATCATAAAAAACACAAACAACAACAAATGCTGGTGAGGGTGTGGAGAAGTGAGAACCCTAATACATTGCTGGTGGGATTGCAAATTAGTGCAACCACTTTGGAAAACAGTATGGAGGCTCCTCAGACGAATGGGAATGAACCTACCATATGATCCAGCAATACCACTTCTGGATATCTACCCAAAAGAATGGAAACCAAACTACCAGACCGACGCATGCGTATCTATGTTTATAGCGGCTCAATTCACAATAGCTAAACTATGGAAGCAGCCAAGATGTCCATCGACAGATGAATGGATTACAAAACTATGGGATATGTACACAATGGCATTTTACTCAGCCATAAAGAAGAACAAAATCATGTTATTTGCAGGGAAATAGATGCAACTGGAAAACATTATGTTAAGTGAGATTAGTCAGTCACAAAGAGTAAAGAAGCATATGTTCTCCCTAATATGTGTATGCTAGGGAGAAGATGGGGCATAAGAGGGACTCCAGATGAAAAAGGAGAAACTCTAGATAAGCAGAGAAGTTGACTTAACTGAAGGGGATGGAGGGGGGGCGCCCTAAACGCACATGATGTACTTTCACAAATATATCAAAGTCAGTCACTAAACTGAACTTGAGAAGGAGGGAGGGCGAGGGAATGAGGTGGGAATTGGGGAAGGGGTTAAATGAGAAATGTGTGCATATATGCCTTTATCAGCGTGTACCTAACAAAGATGTATGATTACAATGCACCAATTAATTTTTTTATTATTATTATTATTTTTTGCAGTACTGGGAATTGAACTCAGGGGCATTCTACCTCCGAGCTACACCCCCAGCCCTATTTTTTATTCTTTATTTTGAAACAGGGTCTCACTAAGTTGCGAGTGCCTCACTAGGTAGCTGAGGCTGGCCTCGAACCCGGATCCTCCGGTCTCAGCCTCCCGAATGCTGGGATTACAAGCGTGCGCCACCACGCCCGGCACAATGCACCAATTAATTTTAAAAAAGGACTGTGCTGTATAGCTTGGAGTAAGAATGCCCCTGGGTTCAATCCCCAGTATCATACACACAGAAAGAAAGATGAGGGTATAGGCACTGTTGTACTTCCTCCCTCCTCCTTTACCACCTATAAAATTTATTCTTTATATTCTAAGGCTTTTTGCTCGCTGTTTGAGAAAGAGGGATAGGCATACCCAAATATCCAGAAGCAGGTGTAGTATTCACTGTTAAGCATGTTCTTCTCTTGTTGGGCAGTTATAAACTCACAGAACAGCAACCTAAAACAAGGTCATGGGAAACTGACCAAGTGAGCCAAAACAAAATCACTTCATAATTTTTGTCTAAGCACAGACAAAAACAAGGTCACTATGCAACCCAAAAAGAAACAAATCTTTCTCAGCCAAGATAGGTGTCTGCTATTTTACTAATTACAGCTTTAATCTCACTCTAGTCTGCCCTCCCTATAGATAAGATTTATTGAAATGCTCAGTCATATAATTGCCCTGTTTTCTGATAGCATCTGAGTTAGAGTGCACTCTTGCTTCCTGAGACCCTTCTCCAAATTGCCCAAATCCTCTAATAGGTTGTTTCTAATATTCTCTTTCTGAGACACCCCACAATTTCTTATAGTGTGTGGTTGCCATCCCTGCAAAGATTTATAAATCCAACCTGTCAATATGGGTACCGTCTTTGGTTGAAGGGCATTGACATGTTTATGCCTAGAATGCTCTTCCCTACCTATATATTTTTCTGGCCCCTTCCCTTAGTTCATTTCATTCTTTGCTCATCCATCAACTTTTCACAGAGGCTACCCATGACCACACTATCTATACTGGCACTATTATCATTCTTCATCCTTTTATTTTTCCAGTTTATTTTTCTACATGGAATTTATTCCTGTCTGATATTGTATTCTATATTTAAAATATATACATATGTTTATTGTGTGTATCTCCTATTAGAATGTAATTTTCATGAAGATCAGAACTTTAACTTGATGATGACTATATCCAGTGCCTAGAACATTGCCTGGGACAGAGTAAGCACTAAGTGGCATATATTAATACGTATTGAACAAATGAATGGATGGATTTTTGTTGTGTCAGGGTTTATAATAATTTTTCTTTCTGTTTTTTTTTTTTTTTTTTTTTTTTTTTTTTTTTTTTTTTTTTTTTTTTTTTTTTTTTTTTTTGCGGTACTGGGGATGGAACCCAGGGGCGTTCTACCTCTGAGCTACACCCCTAGCCCTATATTTTATTCTTTATTTTGAAACAGGGTCTCACTAAGTTGCGGAGGGCCTCACTAAGCAGCTAAGGCTGGCCTCGAACCCGGATCCTCCTGTCTCAGCCTCCCAAGTACTGGGATTACAAGCGCAGAGCCTATAAATTTCATTATGTCAGATAATCCTGTTGTTTGGTCTTACTTGTACTCCATTTAAATAGGTAGAATCACTGTAAAATATCCATTCCTATTTCTTTTTTAAATTAAAAAAAATTTTTTTTAGTACTAGGAACTGAACCCAGGGGCATTCTGCCTCTGAGCTACATACCCAGCCCTTTTTATTTTGAAACAGTCTTGCTGAATTGCTGAGGCTACTCCCAAACCTGCAATCCTCCTGTCTCAGCCTCTCTCAAGTGCTAGGATTACAGGAATGCACCACCACACCTGGCTTCATTTTTAATTCTTTATTTGCATTTCTTATTTGGTTTGATTGCATATATTCCCTCGTTTTTCATGTTTAGAATAAGATATCTGTTGCTTTGTTTGGGTTGATTGTATTATTGTCAGAAACTATGTATTCTCCTTTTCCCTGTAGGAAGGTTATATATCTCTATCCAGTTAACTTTGGAAGGCTTTATGAAGAGTAATTTGCAACATCAAACAGGTCACTTAAAGAGAGCTCTGTTGGGATAGTGATGAGAAAGTAAACATATACACTCAACATTAAGTAACCCTAGTTATCTACCAGTTATTAGGTTGAGGTAGGCTTCACAGACAATGTCTGAGTTGGGTCTTTATGAAAGACCAGGCAATTGCCAGATAACAGGAGAGGCAAGGTATAGATACAAGGGGAATGACTATTCCAGGATCAGGGGTCTAGGTACAGACTTGGAGACAGTAAACAGCATGACCTATTCTGGAAACTGTAAGCAGTTTCACACTAGGCATGGTTAATTCATTTAAACCTCAAAACAGGGCTGAGAGTGCAGCAGCTCAATGGTAGAGCACTTGCCTAGCCTAGGCAAGGCCTTAGGTTCCATCTCCAGCACTGCAAAACAAAACAAAACACATTCAAAACAATTCTATGGAAAGATATTATCCCTATTTTACATATGAAGAATCAGGCTAAAGATCACAGAGCTAGTAATTGGCAGGACCCAAATTCTAATCTTCTTGCAACTGCTCAAGACATTGTTTTTTCTACTTAACCTTACTGGGGTTTCAAATCTGTGACTCTCAGCATAACTCAGAGGAAGGGCTCTGGGATGGAATGAACAGTCATTTTTTAATTTTTATCACTATCAATAAATATATTAAGCACACATAAGATTCTTGGCATCTTAACATAGGATAAGACAGTTCCCACCCTCATGAAATTCATAATCAAGGTCAAACAAGGCAAGCAAACATTGATAATGTGGTTGTTCAACCCAATTGCCTTTAATACCCAATCAAAAATCTTTCCAGAATGTGTGATAACTCTTAATCCATTTGGTATAGGTTCTTCTCTTTAAAATCTGCTGGGGTTGTTTGAAGTTGTTAAGCCCTCAGATAAAAAGGAAAGTAAAAGGTGAAATAACACATTGAGAAACAGAAAACTAATGAAACTTTCCAATGATCCAGTACCAAAGACAATTATCAATTCCAGTCAAGTTTCTTGGTCTGTCTGCTTTCCTACAAATAAAATTCCTTTCCTGATATTCTTTCATTATAGGTAGCTTTCAAAGTTTAGTGGGGTTTTTTGTTGTTGTTATTGTTGTTGTTGTTGTTTCTGGACCCTATGGGTAAGGGATATGGCCAGAAGGGAAAAGGTTTCCTGTGCTTTCAATGAACAAGTTTTTACCATATTTCAGTTGGCTCCCCACACTTTCAAAACCCTTCCAGGAAAGGGACAAGTCCATTCTCTTGGTGGCCTTGGTGATGTTAATGCTGGTGCAAAAGAAATTATATTGTGTCTTTCCAGTTTACTGAAAGGTAATCAACAAACATGTTATCAAGAGTGGCCTTTACTGCCACTGTGATCTGTATTTCAAAGATTTATCTTATTTTAGTTTTAGTTAATTAAGCTCTAGAAAGATAGATATTCTAAACTTTCAATATATACTTTGTCCTATTTGCCAAGGTGTTTTCCTACTAAATTTTGGAGAAGGATAACTCATAAAAATCAGAAAAAATGGTCATTAATCTGCTAATTAGTTTTGTCAAGTGCTCAATTATCAGGAAAATACTAATCTGCCTCAGTTTATATTAAAACAGCACAGTCCTATTTCCCTGTGAAATGTGTTTATATAAAACTATGAAACTTTCATAATTTTAAGTCCTGACATAAAACAATAATGCAATAAGTTCCACATAGTTTGTTTTTCCATAATACAAAATCTTGGAGAAGAGCTTAAGGAGTTTAATGTGAATTTTCTTATTTCTTTTTCTTTTTCTTTTTTTTTTTTTTCAGAACTAAGGATTGAACTCAGGGGCATTCTACCTTTGAGCTATACCCCCAGCCCTATTTTTTATTCTTTATTTTGAAACCGGGTCTCACTAAGTTGCAGAGGGCCTCACTAGGTAGCTGAGGCTGGCCTCGAACCTGGATCCTCCGGTCTCAGCCTCCCAAATGCTGGGATTACAAGCGTGCGCCACTACGCCCGGCTCGAATTTTCTTATTTCTAGGTGAAAATAAAATTGGGTTATACTACTTTGATGTTATACTATGTGGCTTTAATTTATTGCGGTGAATGTAAAATAGATTAGGGATTAATAGATGATGACATCCATGTCTGATTTCCCATTGATCTAAATTAGATACACTTAGGTCTGTTTTCACACTGAAATATCCCAATTGATATTTTCAAGCAAGATCTTTGTAGGAAAGAGGAATAAGTAGCAACTGATGAGTAAGTAGCTGCAAATTCAGGCTTTTGGAAACTGATCAATATTATTCTATAATATCTTTCAAATGTAGAATATAGGTAGTAAATGGCCTTAATTGCTGCAGATAAAAGTTACTATTTGGTTCCCTAGCTGAATATGATCAATAATCAGCCTGATAGAAAATATTTTGCTCTCCACTCATACTGTTTATGTTCATAGAAGTGTATTATCAGAGGATTTTTTAGAATTATGTAATGCATAACTTATTCACTCATTAAGCAATTAATGAAGACCAGACTCTAATGTCCTCTAAGGATGAAATGCTATGGAAATAATAATTGCCAATGCAAATATTATTCACTTTTTTAAAGATACATCCCAATGGCAATATTCACTTTGTCTCCTCAGTGCTTCTATGCCTTGTACAAATAATTTTGCCCATGTTTCTGGATCATTTTTATTTGATTTTGTATTCCACAGAACCTAACATGTTTTGCTACAGATCAAATAGGTGGTAGGTAAACAGTCCAAATGAAGGCGTTAGCATAGCGCTGTGCCACTTAGTATTCAATTAAGAAGATAGCACTTGTCCAAACACTTGATTTATTTCCTAAAGATAGTTACTGTATGGGGGGGGTGATGGCACACACCTATACTCTTCAGTACTTGGGAGGCTGAGACAGGAGGATCAGAGGTTCGAGGACAGCCTCAGCAACATGAGACTCTTGGCAACCTAACAGGACCCTGTTACAAAAAAAAATAAAATAAACAACAACAAAAAGGACTGGGGGTGTAGATTGGAAGTAGAATGCCCCCGGATTCAACCTCAATAACCCCCCCCCCATTCCACACACACAAATAGTTATTGAAATTTAGTTATTTGGTTACCTTAGAACTTGAATTATTGTAATGAATTAATAAAATTTTATTCAGGTTATATTTCAGAGTGATTCATTAAGATGGTCTAACAAACAGGCAAATAGAACAGAATTCAAACTTGCAAAAGAAAGGAAACCCATAGTCTCTGAAAGTTTTTATGCCCTTGGGTGGGAAGACGCTCGACCGATCCAGAGAGGGGCGGTAGGAGCCTCGGGTGCAAATTGGGGGCGCTGAGTTGTTTTTTTTTTTTTTTTTTTTTAAGGGCAGGCAAGCCAGAGGCTTACGCTGCATTTAGAGGAAGGCAACCAGCCTGCGTTCCACTCCAACTGCTTGAGAGATGTATTACCAGACCTTTCCCGTTCCTTTTTCCCACCCTTTTGCCCTCCGGAAAGAGCCGAACCCTTCAAGAGCGCCCCAGTTTTCCCCCGCCCCTTTGCGGAAAGAGCCGAAGGCAGAGTAAGGAGCCGAAGTGGAGTCGCCCAGAGCTCGGGTCCTTCCGGAGGGCCCTGGCCTGTGCTCGCTCGCTTGCTGGCTGGCTCAGAAGAGGAGGGCGCCACTTACTTCAGCGCTTCGCCCCCGCGCTGTGCCCTCTGATCGCGGCGTGGGGCAGCTGTAGCAGCAGTGGCGGCGGGAGGTGGCGAAGAGTCTAGAGCGTCGATAGAAGAAGGAGCGGAGTAGCCGGGAGTCGGGCTTCTCGCGGGCGGTCAGAGAACTCTCACCCTGGGGCGGCCGGCGCCAGGAAGCAGGTGAGGAGCGGCCGAGCCGGGAGGGGGGCGAAGGAGCGCGCCCGCCCGCTCACTCCCTGGGCCGCGCTTGCCTTCCCGTAGCCTCACTTGAACCAGGAAGCGGCCGAGGGGCAGCCTACGCCGCTCGGGCTCGCCGCTTTCTTTGTGTGGGCAGGGAATGAAGGAGGAGAAGAATCGGGAGGCCGCTGCGGCGCGGTCTCCTTCTCTGGCAGGGGCCAGAGGGCCGCCAGTGCCCTGGGTAGGCCTCGGGGTGGGGACCCCGCCACATAGACTCTCGGGGCTGTATCTTCGCCGCTCTGCCTTCCTTTGAGGGCCTCTTCTTTCTCCGCTTAGCCTCTACTTTGATTTAGAGCTTTTCTACCGGCACCATCCTCCTCTCAAGTCCCGTTCCTCTTCCGGGGGCATAACAATGCCGCCTGCTTCGCCTCGCCCCCCCCCCACCCAACACCGCACCCTACTGTTCGCCACCTTCTACTTTCTCCAGCACCCCTTATTCCTTCCACTCTCTCTCTGCTGTTTGGCCCTCCATCTGCACTTGCAAGTATCTGGCTTTTCACTTGAATCGGTGTGAAAAGCCTTGGTTGCAGCTGGCAGGGTGCAGATGGAGAAGAGGGAGGTGGAAAAAAGGGGGAGAGGGCTCAGCAGCTGCGGGGAGCCCCGTGTCGCTTTCACTGGCTTATGTATGGCTTTTCTCTCTTCTCCACCTTCATGAGCCTCTTCAAACCTGCTCTTCTGTCAAAGATTTGTCTCAGTGATGTGACATGGCTCTTCCACAGTGGGTTTGCAAATCTTGGGGAAAAAAGGGTTCAGACCAACTCGTGTTGACTCTGGGCCCACCCTGATGGGCAGGAAGGAGCCACTAAAATAAAACAAAACCAAGTCAGGTGTCATCTGGACACATGCATTTGATGCATTCCCATATTGTAAAAATCTGTTTGGAAAGGACAAAAATCGTGGACCGCATTCAGAAGTGACTTCTGTCGAAATCCCCAGATTTCTGAAGCCCTGGTTATTGGCATGTTGTCCAAAGGTCACCCTTACTGATGAATGCCTTATGGTAAAGTGGAATTCTTTAGTACTATTAACATACAACACTTGACTTACAGACTTTTTGTCTGTTTTTTCCTTAAGGTATAATTTTGAAAGATTTAAACGATATCTGACATGTTCTATCTTCCACATGTGTATAACTTAAGAACTATGACAGTGATACTATCTGGGTAACTTTAAAGGGAAAGAATATGAACAATAAAAATATTTTTTACTAAAAGCACTTACCAAATAATGGTTAGTATATCATGTATAAAAATGTATGTTATATTTATGTATCTCAAATATATATACATGCTACACACACACACATATATATGTGTGTATATATATATACATATATATATAAATGTTGGGTTTTCTTTTTCCAACTATGGCATTTTGTTACTGGAAATACCTTCTGTGAAGTGCAAAAAAAAATAGGTGTTTTAGGGGTAGTATGGTACACATTACTAGTTTCTCCTTTTCACTAGCTCATTTGGGGAGAAAAAAGTTCTCATACCAATGCGCATAATTCTTTACCATCAAAATGAAAGATTTCAGGTTTTCATGCAAATTAAACATTAAAAAATGGTATGCTTTCTTTTTCCATTGTCTTATTTTTTCATGATAGCATCATTTACTGACTTTCACTTGACACTCTGTAAACAACATTCCACTTCTGGAGATTGTAAAAGTAGAGAGGTAAGGGAAATAGGCAAGAGGATGAAAAAAGAGAAAGGGATAAGAAAAGTGCTTACTAGCTTATCAAGATGATCACCCCAATTCAAATAAAAACAAAAATAATGGTAAGTTGTGAGATAATAACTATGAGTATTTGTAAATGTCCTTGGCTGCTTGGAGTAGCTTTCACATATGATCTTAAAGATAAGATTAGTTAAAATTTAGAAAGTGTGTATCTTTTCTTTTGGTACCGGAGATGAGACCCAGGGGCATGGCGCATTCTACCTCTGAGCTATACCTCAGCCCTATTATATTTTTTTATTTTAAAACAAGGCTAGCAGCTGGGCGTGGTGGCACATGCTTGTAATCCCAGTACTTAGGAGGCTGAGACAGGAGGATTGTAGGCTCAAGGCTGGCCTTAGCCTACAATGAGACCCTCAACAACTTAGACCCTGTTTCAAAGTAAAGAATAAAAATGGGGCTGGGGGTTATAGCTCAGAGGTAGAATGTCCCTGGGTTCGATCCCCAGTACCATAAAAACAAACAAAAAAACAAGGCTAGCCTCCGACCTGACATCCTCTTGTCTCAGCCTCCCAAGTACTAGGATTACAGGCATATGCTGAAAAGTATACATATTTCTTACTTGTATTGAACATAGCAAGATTTTCAGACATTTAAACCAATCATGTACAGATGATGAAATAACTATTATACATTGATGGTGAAGATTTTCCTTAAAACAGTTTTCTGGGTGTGGTACTAGGGATTGAACCAAGGGCACTCTGCCACTGAGCTATACCCCACCCCTTTTTATTTTTTATTTGGAAACAGGGTCTCATTTAGCTGCTGAGGCTGACCTCAAACTTGTGATCTTCCTATTTCAGCCTCCATGTCTGGGATTACAGGTGTTCACCAGCACACCTGACCCTTAAAACAATTTTAAGACAGTTAAAAGTTAACTCTTGCTAGGCACCAGGATACATGCCTATAATTCCAGTGACTCAGGAGGCTGGGACATGATTATCATAAGTTTGAGGCCAGGCAGGTCAACTTAGTGTGAGACCCTGTTTTAAAATAAGAGGAGTGGCAGGGGATGTAGCTCAGTGATTAGAGTGTCTGTGGGTTCAATCCCTAATATTACCAAAAAAATTTAACTCATACCTTGTCTTGAGGAGGAAACGCAAAATTGGGATCAAGAAAATGAATTATAATCTTTAAAAATCACTTAGTGGAGATGCATGTATCTGAGATTCAAAGAATAGTGACTATGGAAATTACTGTTCAAATCTGTGTAGCAACTTAAAGCTTGCTTGACTCAGGAAGAAGTCATGAGACTTGATACATGTTCAAAAAGCCAGCCTGTATGAACAATTTGTAGAAAAGCCCAAATTTCAGTTAAAACTTGAATAAACTATTTAATGATTCTATGACTTAAATTCTGAATGATAAAATACTTTTGTTTTTTCTCTCTAATCCTCCTTTACCCCCTCCTCCTCCCTCTATCTTTTAGGCATGGAGAGTAGAAAACTGATTTCTGCTACAGACATTCAGTACTCTGGCAGTCTGCTAAACTCCTTGAATGAGCAGCGTGGCCATGGACTCTTTTGTGATGTTACTGTTATTGTGGAAGACCGAAAATTCCGGGCCCACAGGAATGTTCTTTCAGCTTCTAGTACATACTTCCATCAGCTCTTCTCAGTTGCGGGACAAGTTGTTGAACTAAGTTTTATAAGAGCAGAGATCTTTGCAGAAATTCTCAATTACATCTATAGTTCTAAAATTGTCCGCGTCAGAGCAGATTTACTCGATGAATTAATTAAATCAGGGCAGTTGTTAGGAGTGAAATTTATAGCAGAGCTTGGTGTCCCATTGTCACAGGTTAAAAGCCTCTCAGGTACACCTCAGGATGGTAATGCAGAAACCTTACCTCCTGATTCAAGTGACAAAAACCTCGAAATACAAAAATCAAAAGATGAAGCCCAAGATAATGGGGCTACTGTAATGCCCATCATAACAGAGTCTTTTTCATTATCTGCTGAAGATTATGAAACAAAAAAGATTATTGTTACTGATTCAGATGAGGATGATGATGATGATGATGATGATGATGTCATCTTCTGCTCTGAGATTTTGCCTGCAAAGGAGACTTTGCCAAGTAACAATGCAGTGACACAGGTCCAGCCTAACCCAGGTCCTGTTGCTATTTCAGATGTTGCACCTTGTGCCAGCAGTAACTCTCCCCCTTTAACAAATATCACACCTACTCAGAAACTTCCTACTCCTGTGAATCCTGCAACTCTGAGCCAGGCACAAGGAAGTGAAACATTGTTGGTATCTTCACCTCCAACACATCTGACGCCCAACATTATTTTGTTAAATCAGGCACCACTTAGTACTTCACCAAATGACAGTTCTTCACTTCCAAATCATATGTCTTCTTCAATCAATTTACTTGTACAGAATCAGCAGACACCAAACAGTGCTATCTTAACAGGAAACAAAGCCAGTGAAGAGGAGGAAGAAGAAATGATAGATGATGATGATGACACTATTAGCTCCAGTCCAGACTCAGCAGTCAGTAATACATCTTTGGTCCCACAGGCTGATACCTCCCAAAATGCCACTTTTGATGGATCACTGATACAGAAGATGCAGATTCCAACACTTCTGCAGGAACCACATTCCAATTCTTTAAAAATTTCAGATATAATTACTAGAAACACTAATGATCAAGGCTTAGGATCAAAACATCTAATGGAGGGTCAGAAGATCATTACTTTAGATACAGCTACTGAAATTGAAGGCTTGTCGACTGGTTGCAAGGTTTATGCAAATATCGGTGAAGATACTTATGACATAGTGATCCCTGTCAAAGATGACCCTGACGAAGGGGAGGCCAGACTTGAGAATGAGATACCAAAAACATCTGGCAATGAGTCAGCAAGCAAACGAATGAAAGTAAAACATGATGATCACTATGAGTTAATAGTAGGTGGAAAGGTCTATTATATCTGCATCGTATGCAAAAGGTCTTATGTCTGCCTGACAAGTTTGCGGAGACATTTTAACATTCATTCTTGGGAGAAGAAGTATCAGTGCCGATACTGTGAGAAGGTATTTCCTCTTGCAGAATATCGCACAAAGCATGAAATTCATCACACAGGGGAGCGAAGGTATCAATGTTTGGCATGTGGCAAATCGTTCATCAACTATCAGTTTATGTCTTCACACATAAAGTCAGTTCATAGTCAAGATCCTTCTAGGGACTCGAAGCTTTACCGTTTACATCCATGCAAATCTTTACAAATCAGACAATATGCATATCTTTCTGATAAGTCGAGCACTATTCCTGTAATGAAGGATGATGGTATTGGATATAAGGTTGATGCTGGAAAGGAACCTCCAGTAGGGACTACCTCTACTCAGAACAAGCCAATGACCTGGGAAGATATCTTTATTCAGCAGGAAAATGATTCAATTTTTAAACAGAATGTAACAGATGGCAGTACTGAGTTTGAATTTATAATACCAGAATCTTACTGAACTCCTTTGAAATAGGAAGTTTTGGTTTGGATTAGGGGGCAGGGATTTCAAAAGACCTATACAACCAATTAAGGTGAAAATGATTTGATCTGCCACATCATCTGAAGGTAGTCTAGTTGGATTATTTGTTGATGATTTTTAGGAGCAAATGTTTCTGAAGGTTTGAGTAGAGGTTGAGAAGTGCCCCCCAGTATCTGTTTAAATAGTAAGCTTTCAGTTCATTTAAAAGATGTAAAAATAAAAAAGCTCAGAGGGATAGTTTTCTTAATAGAATTTGAAGCAGTCTGAATGTTCTTTGAAAATAACTGGAGTTACTAGCATACCCTAGTACATCTTACAACTTTCCCCTTCCATGTTAGCACTTTACTGCTGAATTCTCACTTTTCTTAACATTGAGACTATAAATGTGTGTTGTGTCTTGTATATGGCAAAAAACTAAAGAATTATAAAGTTGTGTGTGTGTGTGTGTGTGTGTGTGTAAAACTAGTGATTGAGCCCAGGGGCATTCTACCTCTGAGCTACACACCCAGCCCTTTTTAGTTTTTATTTTGAAACAGGGTCTTGCTCAGTTGTTGAGGCTGGCCTCCAACCTGCAATCCTTCTGTCTCAGCCTCCCAAGTACTGGGATTACAGGTGTGAGCCACCATGCCCAGCTAGGAATTTCTAAATTTGTTCCAGAATATTTCAGAATAAATCTCTACTCTGTTGTGCATTTTGCTAGTCCAAATGGATAGCAACCTCCTGACTCCCTCATCCCATGAAAAAAGCCATGCAGACAATTCTCTTGTATGAAGAATGAATTTGTTTTAGTTAATTAGAATTAACCACCAAGACTTTAGTGGCTAGGCCACTATATACATTTGCAATGTGCTTTATGTGGGCAAAAAAATTCATGGAATAACAAATTCCCATGATGCAGACAGGAGAAAATTTAAAGTTCTGCCAGTTGTAGTTTTAATTCTCTGCTCTTACATGATAAGAGTCAGAATGGAATCAAATGGACATTTCTGTTTTCTTATGGTTAAAAATGGTCCCGTAATATGTTAGAAATTTTGAATCTGAAAGCCACCAAATAAATCTTTATACATAATCTATGTATAAATCTTTGTAAATGATAGATGAAATTCCTATGTATTTTGGGTGGGAGGCTACTGACATATTTTTTAAATATTCATATTACTTAGAATCTCTGAAAGGAAGTTTTCATTTGAAATAGTTGAAGCAGTGATCTAGTATTTCCTTTCAGCAAGATCTTTTAGTTTTTTAACCCCCCCCCCGATAAGTTCCAGTCCATCTGCAAATTGCCACCATATCACAGCAATCAGAAACTACATATGGAATATTATATAGGTTTGTCATTTCCCACTTATCTTGACAACAGTAAATGCTACTTTTCTTTTTAAATTAAAATGACATATTTAAGCAATTAGAAAATAAAGTTAAAACTTAAGTGTTAGCACTAAGGAAGCAGGTTGGAATGAATAAGTAGCCTAGCATTTATAACAGAATTAACTTGTCAAACTTCTGTAAATGAATTTTTGCAAAGGAAAAAATTAATAGATGCTGAAAAAGATTGTTGTGCATAGTTATTAGTCATTCATAACTTTGCTAAAGTATTTCTTAGTTCAACATAGACATTTTCTTTCTCCTTACTATGTATTTTTAAAATAGTCTCTGACTTTGAACTTGAAGCTTTAATCATAATTTCTCATATGTATTATATATATTATATATATACATATATATATGTATATATATATATATATCCTAATGGTAAGCTAGATTTGAAGATAGTGGTTTCAATGTTTCTAAAGTTGCTAGCCAAGGGTTTCAGGCATCAGTATTTGCAATAATACAAGGAAAAAAATAATCCATTGCTTACCAAGGGGTGGAGTGATAAGCATTTATCCATTTTCTGTTCTGTGAATCTAGGCCTCCAAACCACTTTGTAAACTAACCTTAGAAAATTTGAAATTACAACTTAAGACTGACCTCTGGAATCACAATATTTGTTTCTTCTCTATGTCAGTATTGATAACCTTACTTTCACTATAGGATGTGCTCTCAGTGGAAATTCCTTTCAGTTTCATTAATGCTATTTCACCAGTTAAACATAATTCTACCACTGTGAATGTTACTGATGCCAGTAGACCTTCCAGACCTTTCAGACTAAACTGGTAGATAAATTAGTTTGTCATAATAAAACATGGCAGTTTCTACGAGCCTATTGTGACAAACTAGGAATTAATTTTATAATGGGAAGCTATCAATTCTGAGTAATATTGATATAAGTATTTGATGCTGCTGTGCTCTAAATTCTGAATATTGAAATTCAAAACTCTGCTTACTAAAGATGTCTTCTGGAGTTTGGGGGAAGGAGGGAAACTGGAAAATTAAATTGTAATTTTGCCAGAAGACTCACATGCATGTGTCTCAGGGTCTTCAGTTTTTCTAGAAGTTTCCATATCCAAAGTTCAGAGTTCATGTGGAATACTCCTTTGGGACAAAAACTCTTTACTCCCAGTCTTTATTGGATTGGAAATTTGGAGCAAGATGCTAATTTAAAATTTACCATGGGGTTTTTCTCTTTTAATTTGGCTTCCTAGCTAAACTTTCTTTTTTCTTTCAAGTTGGCTTCAGATTTGCTCTGATGCTAAACTACTGGTAAATATTCTGGACAGAAACTATTTGAAATAATAAATTTGTTAAATGAGAAAATGAAAAGGCTCAACAAAGCAAAGATTTTAAAATGCTATAGCAGTCTTGCAAGATTAACTTTAAAAGTATTTCAAATGATTATTATTATTTTGGTGGTAACAATCCCCCACATACAATTACTATGAGGAAATAATGCCACATTTTCCCATTGTATGTAAAAGATAAAACACATGGTAATCATTGATCAAGGTATTTGGAATTGTCAAGGCATGCATATTCAAAAGAATTAAGTTCTAATTCAACAGCACTGGCTTCTTCACCTCTGTCAGTTGTATGAAACCTTGTTCATTTTCCTCAGTACTGCAATGTTCATATTTGTACAATCTTCCCTCTCATGACTTTTAAGTTCTGCTTTTCATTAACCATTATCTGATATTAGTTCATAGAGCTTCTTATGGCAAAAAATAAAATGTTTTAATTCTAACTGTTGAGTGCTTTTTTATAAGATTATCTTTCTGAAGTTTTATAGGATTTTATATTGTTATATTTAATTTTTTGTACCAGGGGACAGAAGCTGTATTTCTGATTACAGCATGGTAAAATTTTCAATAGGTTTTATGTGATGGTTAACCGTCATGTCCCAGTTTCCTTTTCTTCCCTTCCCTTCCCTTTAGTTTTTCCTTTTCCCTTTCTTCCCCTCCCCCTTCCCCTTTCCCCTTGTTTTCCTTTTTCCGTCCCTTCCCTTTTCCCTTTTCCCTTCCCCCTTCCCTTCCCTGCACTAGAAATTGAACCCAGGAACATTCTACCTCTGAGCTACACCCTCAGCCCTATTTTATTTTTTGTTTTGAAACAGGGTCTCACTAAGTTGCCGAGGGCCTTGCTAAATTGGTGAGGCTGGCCTCAAACTTGCTGTCCTCCTGTCTCAGCCTCCCAAGTACTGGGATTATAGGCATGTACCACCATGCCCGGCTTCCATTGTTTCTTGAACCATAATAGTAAAAATGAGTAGGCTGCTGCCAATTGCTTTAGAGCATTTGCTCTACTTTAGTAGATACCATGAGGACGCCTGTAAATGGATAAGGAGGAGAGGATAGTTTTATTAATTTGAAACATCATAAAAGCAGTCCGGGTTTCCAACATGGCAGTGATACAGATTTTAAGCAACATCCAGTTGATACAGGTTCTGGATTAATATTTTAATGTTTCGTGCCAAATTCAATATGCTTTAAAGCAGAATTAGGAATAAAGCTGTAAATATTACAAAATGCAGTGTGATACACATCGGAAATACAAATTCCTTCATTACAGCAAATGTTTTGCAAAAAGTAAAGCAGCAAATACTATTTTTCTAAAGTAACATGCGCTTTATATAATTAAATGTAATAAAAAAGCTCCTCAAATTAAGTGTTACAAAATCTATACTGTTTCAAGTTATTTTGTAAAGTAAGAAAAATACATAGAAATGAGTCATAGAATCTTAACACTTTAAGAAATGTGAGAAATGTAGGATATATTGTGTAATGGTGCCTTTAAAAAATATACACATTCACGAAAGCAAGAGGTAAAGTGTATATGGCCAAAAATTCATTTAGTATTACAACTTGATGTTTGTAGAGTAAGTCAATTGGTTTTTAGTCCCTTTTTGAAGTCAAACAGAATTTTAATATGCTCAGAAATGTAAAAAACAATAGTAATTTTGTATATGCAAAAGAATTCAGTTTTTCAGATTTGCAATCTGGATAAGACAACCTTCACGATGCCAAAAGTTAAACTGAATAGTTTGCAAACATTTACTGTGAACAGTGAGAGCACTCGTTGTTCTTTGATGGTTCTTGATGGCCGGGTGTCTACAAGGTAGATGGGAGCACCAGCATTTTTCTGCTACCTCTAATCCATCAAGTTGGGAGGTAGCAAAATTGGCTGGAAATTTTTCCAGTGTGTGTTCTGTGTTTGCAAAACTGTAATTAGGTACCCTTCTGTAGCCCCTGTATTATATAAGTGAAGGATTATTGATCTTTCTTTAAACCAACCAATTCTCAGGTTAACATAAGATCCTAATGAAAGTGTTCATTCTTGAGTGAAGGCATGGGTGCCAAACTGTTTTCAACTCATCGGGTTGATGGTTTAAAGCTATGTATAATTAAAAAAAAAACTGTACAAATACCACAGTGTGCCAGATGGATCTGAAATTTACTGTAACACTTAAGAATTTGTCAAGTTGGCTACATTTGAAGTTTCACAGACTTAAAGCGACATTGTAACACTTTCATAATCTAATCTTGAGTTGAATGCTGTCATGATTGGTCTCTCTCAACAGAAAAAGGACCAGTAAGAGCAGTGGCATTAAAATACATGATGATTCTTTTGGGGTGGGGTGCAGGATACGTGCATTTTGCTGGGGTAGAAGCACAATATTTGAAGATTAAATAGTCACAAAGATTAGTAACAATTCATATCATGACCTGACCTAATCTAGCATTTTTAAATTCTGAATTTCAACTGTAAGATTTATATCTTCTGTAGCAAATGTGTTTTGTAATCATGCAACATGTATTACAACCACATCCTAAGTTATCAGGTATATTACTGAGATGTACTGAAGACAGCTCACATGTTGCTCTGTATTTCAGTGCTTCCAAAACAATCCTGTTTCCCACTAGTGAAGATGAGGGAATATTGCACTTTTCCCTTTAGAAGGTACCAGTAACAAAAGCTAAGTGATCACAATAGCCATTTTTACAATACAGAGAGGAAAGGAGTTAAGATATGGGCAGCAATTTTTCAACATCCAGACACAAGCAAATGAAATTGTAGCCAGTATTCTCTGTACTGGAACTACTGTGTAGCCCTATCAGCTGGTAAATTTTCCTTAAAGTACTGACATTAGAAGGGAAAAATAGGGCCTATCAGACAGGTGCTTCAATCAAGGTGCTAGGGTGGCAATCAGCCAAGGGCCTCAGGACAACACTCATTTACATAAAGCGAAACAGATGGCAACCACCCTTCTGCTGAATACAGAGGAGGAGCAGAGGGAAATGCAGGTCCAAGCATGACAAGATTCTTGCTGGGATGGCTCCCCAGCCTTGCTTAACGTATGAGCTGCCCTTCTTGGGAGTGCTGGGTTCAGACTAGCCACCCCCTTGCTCTGCACTGATCACAAACACATTTCATCCCTATCTTTCCCTAGCCTGGTAAGCCCTTGTAAAACTTGATATGTAAGAGTCACACTTTAAAAGTTGTACCATACACACTTCCACTAAAGCAGAAATACAAAAGCCACAATAATCTCCATAGCTAGCAGGCATTCCTCTTTAGGGACTGTAAGGTGGTGGTTTTTCAAAAGGCGGATAGTAAGGTGGAGAGTAACGGGGTGGTGCACTTGAGGACCACATGTAGCTGGGCGAAGGAGAGGCAGACTGGGGCTCATCAGAGAGTCCAGAGGGAGGGGAGGATGGAAAAACACTGGAATGCTGTGTAATAAAAAGAAAACATCAGCTTAGGCAGTGAATTTGTAATTTTCCGAGTAGTTCTTACTATTTAAAAATGGATAAGAGCCAGGTTTTCTTTTTAGAGCAACAGAGAGTTCCTAAATCCTACAAAGTGAATGAGGGACATGAGACAGGTGGTCCCATGTTCTCTTGGTCACTCAGGCTGTAAGCCTCACACAGAACTAGCTGGGAATCCTCCTTCCTTTACCTCTGAACTCTGCATCCAGTTAGTCACTGAATCCTGTTGCTTCTAATGTGTTGTCTCTTGAATACATCACTCACTTTTTTGTGGAAACCCAAGCCATCGATACTTTTCATTTGAGCTATAGCACCATCATCTTAACTAGTCTTCAAAAAGGTAGTCTTGGTTCTTAAGAACATTTAATGAGGTTAAGACATTGGTCCCTGGGAAAGTCTTTCCCCCAAGACTAGATCACAGAGAAGTAGGGCAGTAGTTGGGAGCCCATCTTGCAGACAACAAACAAACAAAACCCAACAACCAAGACCAGAAGCTAAAGGGCTTGCTTGAATCTGTGGTCTTCTGACCGTAAGCCCATTATTTTCTATTCCATCTGAGCTACCACCACATTACCCCCAAGTTCAGGATAGGTTGGAGAGCAAAGTGTAACAAAGGCATCAATCAGGTATGAGGCACACCTGTTATCCCAGTACTATGGAAGCCAAGACAGGAGGATTACAGGTTCGAGTACAATCTCAGCAATATAGCGAGACTCTGTTTCAAAATAAAAAGGTCTGGGAGGGGAGTAGCTTAGAGGCACAATGCCCTTGGGTTCAATCTCCAGTACCACCAAAAACGGGAGGCGTCAAGGTGAGAATAGTAATGGTAATGAGGAGCAATAAGTCAGGTTGCAGAGACTAAGGATTCAATTTTACCTTGTGTTGCCTCACTTTGGGAAAGGAGGAGCAGATAGCAATTTTTAAAATATCCAGGAAATTACAATGTTAGGAGTTATTTCTCCCTGTCTTGCCCTGGCCTATGTCTACCACTGATTTTTCTGCTCATGGAGAGTTGGCGTGTTTTTTTCTTTGCTGAATCCCCTGGAGCTCAGAACAGTGCTTGGCAAGTAGTAGGTGCTCAATAAATCCTAATTTAATGAATATAACTCCGGAGTATATAAGATGAACTTGGTATACTCTTTAAAAATAAAATCTATTTTCAAAGAACACAGTCCCCCCTGTGGATAATGTTTCCTTGCTTGAGTGGTGGAGCAAGGCTGGGGTGAGGCCTGAAGGCTGGAGGGAACTGCATGGATGGTGAGATAGGAAACTAGTTTTAGGCTTTCAGGAAGAACCAACATAGGCCAACAGGGTGGAAGAACTGCAAATATTTGGTTGTGTCTTAGCTGTAGGAGGAGCATATTTTTTTAATTTCATTTTTGTAGTACTGGGGATTAAACCCAGGAGCAGTCTACCTTGGAGCTATGCCCCCAGCCATTTTTATTTTATTTTTGTTTGTTTTGAAACAGGGTCTTGCTAAGTTGCTGAGGCTGACTTTGAACCTGTAATCCTCCTGTTTCACCCTCCCAAATACTGGCCTTACAGGTATATGCCACCATACCTAGCTGGTGTATTTTTTTAAAGGCCACCTATACTAAATTTTCTCAAGTGTTCAAGTGCTATTGGGAGGGTGTTCAAGAAGTCACACTGTTACTTCCTTCTGCTAGCCAGAGTATGAGTAGATCATATAATTTTTCCAGGCCTGTAGCAATCTAGAGTCTGCCTTGACATGAGGTTTCTGGAGCTTGAAACCAGCTGCCTGATTCTCCTTATACCCAGTCCTAACCTCTGTGCTCCTGGGAATGATATGTTCAGGTTTCTAGGTCTTGCTTAAGACATTGCACTATCTGTCCCTTCCCACATAATCGTAGGACCGAGAAGAGACTCAGCTGCTGTCCTCCTTGTCTACTCGACCCATTATTTCCCTAAGTGAAGGGTTGACAGGGTCATAGAACCTGATAGCCTTTAAGGGCAAAATGACTTGAGGCAGTGGACTTGAGAATGAGCCAGATGTCTTCCTAAAAACTCAGTTTTCCTCTTTCCTCCAAGAAGGTACTCTTCACTAAAACATCAGTAGAAGCCGGACATGGTGGCACACACCTGTAATCCCAGTTCTTGGGAAGCTGACACAGGAGTATCACAGGTTTGTGGCCAGTCTCTGCAACTTAGGTCCTGTTTCAACATAAAAATAGGGCTGGGAGTGGAGCTCAGAAGTAGAATGCTTCTGGGTTCAATCCCCAGTATCCCCACCCAAACCCAAGTCAATACAATGACGTGTCACTCAACTTTAGGGACATGTTCAGAGAAATGCATTGTAGGTGATTTTGTCTTTGTGCGAACATTGGAGTGTACTTACACAAACTATGATGGCTACAGTGTCACTAGGCAAGTTATAATCTTATGGGAGTGCCACTGTATATGGGACCCTTTGCAGACTGAAACCTTGTTATCCAATGACTGTAGAGTGATTTCCTAATTTGCTGCTCTGGATCCCTCAAACTCTCCCTTTTTCTTTCTTCCCCTCCTCTTTTGTTGTTGTCCTCAAGAACTCTCTCTTAAGCAGTTAGGAAAGCAAGCCCCCACCCAGGGCCAAGAACCTCTGTGCCTGGGCATGTGGCACTCTACCATTTTAAATCTCTCTATAGGGATGATGAGAGATGGCGGGCCTGCTTTAGTGTTCTGAACCATAGAAGGGAGTGGCAAGTTCCCTGCAGTAGTGCTCAAGAAGCAGAAAGAGGCTTCAGGTTTTCACTTCTCCGTTTTGTGTTTGGGAAGTATTTGGAGGAAAGGAGGGGAGGTGATTCTCACTTCCCTTTGAGGATCAAATTGAGATTGTTAAGGATAAAATTGAAGGATTCCTGAAAGCCAGAGAGCTAACTGGCTGCAGTCTACACAACCTTTAGGCTTGGAGGAAAAGGCTCACAGCACCAGTGACTAGTTTCCTAGCAACAGACAGGCATCTCAGGGAAGATTTGGCTTTGTTGCAGCTAAGGAGCTGCTGTTGCACTTTGGTTCCTGCCTGAGAGTCTGACTTTAGATTCTGACCACAAAGTGTGAGGAGCATCAAAGTAGTACTGTGGGCCTAGTCAGCTGTAGCTTCTCAAGCTGCTTCTCAGGGGTTGGGGTGGCCCATAGGCTGATGATGCTAAGAGTACCACCTTCAGGGACATGTATTCTCCTCTGCCACCTCAGCCTGCTTCCTCTCCTGTGGAGGCCTGATGGCTGACCCATACTTCAAGATCAATATGCATTTCCATCCTGGTATGCCCCTCTTTCTAGGAGCATTGTGGAGCAGTGACTCCAAAAGGAGACTTGGATCTAGTTGGTGACAATCACTAGCTAGGGAAACTGTTTCCCAAGGATAAAACCTAGGAGTTGTTGGTTCTTTGCAGTCATTCTCTGTTTCATTTTTTTCTACAAACATGGAGAAAAGAGTGGATAAATAGAAGAGGAAGAAAAAAGGGGACAAGAACAAGGAAAAATGAGACAAGAAAAACTTGACAGGGGAGGGGAAAATAAGTGACAGCAGCAATAACTTTCTGAGGCTCTAAGCAACCTGGGCCATAAACTGTCTCCCCCAGGATTAAAGCAATCCTGTTATTAAATGGTCCCAAATTTATAATGAGTCATTTATTAGTGGCTTAGGTAGAACATCGTATACCTTCATGTGCTAAATGAAGAGCAGAGGCACTTGCATTTTGTAAAGGCTGAAACTTTTATACTGAAAGTTGGCAGCTCAACAAATGGACAGGAAAGCCGGGCATGGTGGCCCATGCTTGTAATCCCAGCATTTGGGAGGCTGAGACCAGAGGATCCGGGTTCTCGGCCAGCCTCAGCTACCTAGTGAGGCACTCCACAACTTAATGAGACCCTGTTTCAAAATAAGGAATAAAAATAGGGCTGGGGATATAGCTTGGAGGTAGAATGCCCCTGAGTTCTATCCCCAGTACCGCAACAACAACAACAACAAAAATGGACAGGAAAGCGACCAGTCCCTGGTGTGAGTAAAGCAGAGGACTAGCCCAGTATGCCAGACTGGGAATTGTAGCTAGAACATTTCAGAGGATTATGTAAATATTCAAGCAGAAATAGAAACTGATGATTAATACTTTATTTATTTATTTATTTATTTATTTATTTATTTATTTATTTATTTAGGTGCTGGAGATTAAACCCAGGGGCATTCTATCTCCAAGCTACACCCCAGCCCTATTTTATCTTGGAAACAAGATCTTGCTTTGCAGAGGGCCTTGCTAAGTTGTTGAGGCTGGTCTCAAACCTGCTATTTTCCTGTCCCAGCCTCCCAAGTACTGGGATTACAGGTGTGCACCACCACACCTGGTTCCATTTTATTTTTTACTTTGAGACAGGGTCTTTCTACTTTGCTGAGAGTCTTGCTAACTTGCCGAGGTTAGCCTCAAACCTGTGATCTTCCTGTCTCAGCCTCCCAAGTACTAGAATTACAGGCATATGCCACCATGCCCATCTTAATACACTATATTGGAGAATTTGGGCTACTTGGCTGGAGCTGAAGGGTTAGTTGGAAAATCAGTGCACAGGGCAAGAGAAGTGAGTGCTGGGGAGATGAGCAAAGAGGTAAAAGCAGTGAGCTTCTGTCCTTTCTGTTTTGGAGTATGGAGCTATTCATCAGAAGTAAGGACACCTTGTAGTGCATTGTTCAAGAGTCCTGTTTGTCCACACTCCACACTGAAAACTTCCCCAGGGCACCAGCTGACCGCAAGAAATGTTTAAGAGGATGACTACCCAGTAAGGGTATGACTTTAAGAGGTTAAAAACCATTAAGACTTTTTCCTCCTTTTATTAGCCTCAGAGTAAAAGGGAAACAAAACTCATCAAACCCAAAGTAACAGAAATAGTCCTATTTGAAAATTACCAAAGTGGGAAAGTCATTCAGAAGAAAGTCTAGAAAGGCCAAGGCCAATTTTCTGCCTGTAACTTGGGTCATTTTTTAATTTCAGAAGAGTTGGGGGTGCTCTAGCTTTGGGAGGGCAGGTCTATGCTTCTGGTGGCTTTATTGTCACAACAGATGTGTGTTTATTGATTGCTTTTTATTTATCTGAGAACATATGCAGATATTCCTCAGTCTCCTAGCTTTTTTGGGTAAAGACTGGTATTTCCTCCTATGAAACTGTAAAGGAATGGACCTTAGTGAACCAAAGAAAGTTCCACTCAAATGCTAATTTATACAGGAAAACAGCTCACTTAAAACATTCCCACTTGAGACTTACAACACACAACTATAAAGCCTCCAACAGAAAGTACAAAAGACAGCTTGAGCTTAGCAAAAGAATGAAGATGTATAAGGGTCCAAGCAGCCCCTACAGTGGAAAGTGCATGAAGGGAGGGAATCCCTTTTCAGGGGAGATCAATTTAATAATTTAGTAATAAAGTAAAGAGATCCTTTCTGAGGTCATGATTAGGAAATCCACAATTTAAACCAGTAAAAAGTATGAATATCCCAAAATTAGCTGGGGAAAAGATCTTTGAGCATTCAGATTCACAGATTCTCTGGAATTAGGCATCCCCGGATATAAATTCTTACCTTCCAATTACTAACTCTCTGACCTTGGGGGAGTCACTTAACCTCTCCACCATTCAATTATCTCATCTCTTTTTTTCTTTTCCTTTTTTGAACTGGGGGTTGAACCCAGAGAAATTCTATCTTTGAGCTATACCCCCAGCCCTATTTTTTAAAACAGGTCTAACTAAGTTGCTGAGGCTGACCTCCAACCTGCAATCCTCCTGTTTCAGACTCCCAAATACTGAGGTTACAGGTGTGCATCACTGTATCCGGCTATAATTATCCCATCTTAAAAATGATGATGACAAAAGTACTTCCTTCACAGGACTAAACGAATGAATGATGATATATGTAACTCATAGCACAATGCTTGGAATATAGTAAATACTCAATGAGCAGTAGCTATTATTAAGAAGTAGAGGCTTCTACAATTCCTGAAGTCTCTGGTATAAGCCCAGAGTGTAGGTTTGGTCTAGGAGGTTAAACCTGGAACTCTTCTCTAGGTTAGGTACACTGTTTCTATAGTACTCTGCATGATAGTTTGTTTACTTTATTGTCAACAGTGCTGTCCCCTGACAACCCCCAAGTCTGCAAATAGATCTCTTCATGCAGGGACTATATTCTTCAAATTCTATATCCACAGCTCCAAGCACAGTGTCTGGTACATGAGAACACAGGGAGCACTGACTGAACTGAAACCAACAGCCCAAGTCATTGCTGACATTGTTAGTTTCATTTTAATTTCTGGGTTTGAATGAAGAATAATGGATAGAGACATGGCTTCATGGTTTCTTATTAGGGTTTGTGACAACCATCACCAGGATGTTATGGCCCCTAATTAAGGGGTTCATTATAAAGTATACATACCTAAAATCAATGTAATTTACTTTGATGTAAAAATTGAAGAGGTTGTAATCCCAGCATTCGGGAGGCTGAGACCGGAGGATCCGGGTTCCGGCCAGCCTCAGCTACTTAGTGAGGTACTCCGCAACTTAGTGAGACCCTGTTTCAAAATAAAGAATAGAAAATAGGGCTAGGGGTATAGCTCGGAGGTAGAATGCTCCTGAGTTCAATCCCCAGTACCACACACAAAAAAAAAATTGAAGAGGCCTCTTGGGCTAGACCCATGTGTGACTCCTCTATCCCAGATTTTTTTTTTATTACAGGGGCCCCAAGAGAATGGTGACCCTCCCTATGTTAGCTTCAACATGCATAGATTCTCTCAAAGGATAACTTATGGCCTTTGTCACTACTGACCCTTCTTGAACATGTGTATATTTTCCAGCCTTTACTACATATTTGGGTAACAAGTTACCTTAGTTGTGTACCTACATATACAGTAGGCCTTAAAACAAATTCTAACACTTTTTCTAAGCTTTAATGGAAACCTCCTTGTATTAATATTATCTTTTATAGGAGCAGACAAATCCATGTTCACACTGTATGTATTATTATTGCACTAGACCTCTCCAAACAGTATCTAAACCAAATGTGATTATACTTTATTCAACTTAAGTTTCACTTTTTTCCTTTTTTGGTGGAACTGGGGATTGAACCTGGGGGCATTGTTCCTCTGATCTCCACCCCCAGCCCTTTTTATTTTGAAACAAGGTCCTGCTAAGTTGCTGAGGGTCTTGCTAAATTGCTAAAGCTTGGCTTGAACCTGCAATCCTCCTGTCGCAGCCTCCCAAGTACTGGGGATACAGGTGTGTGCCACCATACCCATCAAGTTTCAATTATTTTCTTAAACTGCAGCTGAAATGAGTTTGGCTTTGCATTGCCAAACTGGCTGGTTAACTGCAAGTACCCTCAGTGGGCAAGCTTTTACATCCCCTTGGAGCACTCACGGGCTCTTACTCAATAGAAGCAAATTCACTATGAGTTTCTCTCCCTAAAAAGTTTTTTCTATGTTCCCGAATTTTGAATTAACCAAATTTTAGTGTAACCCCACTCTTATGTGATCAAAGACTTACTACTATGATTTGGATAAGTATCTCCCAAAGTCCCATATGTTCAAGGTTGGTCCCCAGCCTGGCACGCCTGGGAGGTAGTGGAACCATTAGGAGGTGGGGGCCCAGTGGAAAGAAGTAGGTTACTGGGGGAGTGCCCTTGAATGGGGATATTGGGACCTTGGCCCCTTTCTGTCTCTTTGCTTCTTGGCTGCCTTGAGGTGAACAGGCCTCCTCCAGCACACACTCCTGCCGTAATGTACTGTACTGCCATAGGCCCAAAGCAGCAGGGCATGAACTGAGACCTCTGAAACTGTGTTTAAAAAACCTTCCCTCCTCTTAAGTTGTTTATCTCTGGTATTTTTTCATAGTGAAGGAAAGCTGACAAACACTGCACATGCCTAAGGGACCATTTTGTTTGTTTCCTCAAAGTGCCTAGGTCAGTACTCTACACACAATTAATCCCTTTTAATTAAGTGCCTTTTGGGGGTTCTGTTTTTCTACACTTAGTCTCAGCTCAAAAAGAAAAGGGGAAAGTGCAAATTTGGTAACACTATTTCTGACCTGTGTGATAATACAGCAAAAAGGCGAGGAGATGTCTTAGGAAGTCTAATGAAAGGTACTTCCTCATTGCAGGTTTGATTCGAACCCTCCTGTGGTTCAGAATGCCATTTTACTGAGGAGCAGGGCTAGGCCTCTCCCCATGACAGAGAAATAGGAACAGCCATCGTTAGACAGAGGTCCATGACAATGTACTAGTGAGTTGCCATTTCCCAGCCAATTTATCTTCTCTTTGGTGTAATTCAAGATGACTTTGGACACCTTGATCCTACCCTCCTTCTCTCCCTTTTTCTTCCATTTCTCTCTTTCTTTTGCCACTCATATAATTCCCCTCTCTCCCAGCACTACCTGCCTATGCCATTCTTAATCTAGTCACTGGTACCACAGGCTGCTAAAGGCCATTAGGGATAGAGAGCCCAAAACCTCATATATATTACAAAGACAATGGAAAGAGTCTATAATTGAATTGAAGGAGAGACTAAGACAGCCTGGACAAGAGCAAGGGGAATGGACAGTTACTTTTCAAACATACCTGAAAGTCATATGCAGAATAAGGTGGCAGGTGGGGAGGGCTATGATAGTAGGTGTTGTATGATGCCACCTGGGGACGAGCATAGTAGGAAACAGTTGGATGGGCATTCTCAACAGAACAGTTCAGTGCCGGCAGAGTAGGGTTCTGTAGAAAAACACAAATGAGAAACAACATAAATGTTCATCAATAGGAGAATGGTTAAATAAGTCAGGGTATATCTATACTATATAATACTATGTAGCTATTGATAAATAACAATGTAGATCCATGTTTAGTGACAGAGAATTTTCCAAGACGTAATGTTAATTTTTAAAAGCCCTTTTGTTAATATAGCATGTTCCTAATTTAGAGAGAGAGAGAGAGAGAGAGGGGGGGGGGGACTGACTTGAGCAATTGTTCATATATATATATATATATTTGTAAATGCAAAGCAATTAAATCTGGCAAGATTCATGACAAATTGCTAACTGTGGTTATCTCTGGGGAGGGGAGGAATATTTGGAGGAAAATATTAACTTTCTGCTACATATATCAAAGTTTTCATGACTAATATGTATTGTGTCATTTCCCCAACCTTTTATTTTTATTTTATTTATTTATTTATTTATTTATTTATTTATTTATTTATTTTGCGGTACTGAGGATTGAACTCAGGGGCATTCTACCTCCAAGCTATACCCACAGCCCTATTTTTTATTCTTTAGTTTGAAACAGGGTCTCACTAAGTTGCGGAGTGCCTCACTAAGTAGCTGAGGCTGGCCGTGAACCCAGATCCTCTGGTCTCATCCTCCCATATGCTGGGATTACAAGCGTTCGCCACCACACCCGGCTTCCCCAACCTTTTAAATTGAAAAATTCACACCTATATAAAAATTGAAATTAGTTATGTGATTTTTAAAAACAAGGATTAAAACATTTAACACTCAAAATATGAAATGTTAGCTGAGTGTGGTGGTACACACCTGTAATCCTAGTACTTGGGAGCCTGAGACAAAAAGATCACAGGTTTGAGGCTAGTCTCAGCAACTTGGCGAGACCCTGTTTCAAAATAAAAGATAAAAAAGGGATGGGTGTGCAGCTCAGAGGCAGAATGCCCCTGGGTTCAATCCCCAGTACCAAAAATAATGTCAAACAGACAAGGCTGAACAGGCTACCATTCTTGCTATAATACCAGAATTTATTCAACCATAAAAAGTTTATAAAATCTGTGAGAATTCCTACAGATTCCAGTCTTCCTAAGAAGCTCTCCTGTGGCTAAGAAGGTATTAACTTCTCAGCAGCCCTGTATGGTCAGCAGAAACCATGAAAGACCACGCATAGTACATTGATACCCTTTTTTGCAAACAGTGTAGAGATTTTTATTTATTTATTTTTCATTATATTATTTTATGTAGAGATTTTTAAAATCACTTTTACATCTTGGTGGCATGTACCAAGGGTCCAAATTCTTTAAGCCTACAAGGGTTCAAACCAATCTTGTCTAGGATGGACTCCCTTGACAGGGCCCAAGAAAGTCTAAAGGAAGTTACCTCTGATTATTAGTTTCCAAGTACAACCATGGGGTAAGTGTTCTCCATCTTTCCTGTCACTGACTCCTCCATTCTTGATTATGTAGATAATAAATAGCTTCCTGAAAGATCAATGTGTGTGTGTGTGTGTGTGTGTGTGTGTGTGTGTGTGTTTTACTGGGTATTGAACCCAGGGGCATTATACCCCTGAGCTAAACCCACAGCCCTATTTAATTTTTTATTTTGAATCAGGGCCTTAAGAGATTGCTCAGGTTGGCCTGGAACCTCCTGTCTCAGCCTTCCAAGTACTGAGATTACAGGTATGCACCACCACACCCAGCTCAATGTGTCTTCTTTCTGGAACACATGTACATCACGTTAACAGAAAGCAGAAGCTTCCTCTTGAGTGGTGGAGACATGCAGGTGGACTTTGGCAGTGACATAGGCAACTGTGTGAGGGTGTTGGCAGGCAAAACTCCCTTATGGCAAGTTTCAACACAGCTCTCTTGCTCTCTTCCTTGCAGTGGATTACTGTTTGTATCTCTAGGAGGTTTGAAGAGCTATAGCCTCAGTCATTAACAGTGCAGCTCACAGACAACCAAAGAAATGTTTGTCAGACTCTTTAGTGTGTGGCAGAGGTCTGAGATGTTGACTATTCCATGGGCTAGTTTGCTTTACAGAAGAACACTTGGAACTGCCTTTACCTCTGCAGCAGAATTCTAAGAAGAAATTTCACCTCTGGGGGAATACTATAATTCATGTCCCCCTGATCTTTGGTCTATTAAAAACACAACCTCCCAGCTCTTACAAAATGAGACCAGCTCTTTTATTCAAATAAACTAAACTTAACTATGGAGAAATAATCACACAACATAAACATAATCTGTTTCTGTGTGTTCAACAAGGCCTAGGATCATCCAGGAACCTATCTGAGAGGAACCTACTATAGAGAAAGAAACACCACAAGAAGGGGGACAGAAATACACCAAGTGCTGTGTGCATGGATTAATGTATCACTTTGAATCTCACTATGATATATAATTAGAATGCACCAATAAAAAGGCATAAAAAAGAAGGGAAATAGTATCAAGGAAGACATTGCATATCTGGATAAAATGGGCTAAGCAGAAGTTAACTAATGTTGCAATGAAAGGAAAAGAAAAAGAAACACCTATGCTGTACTGGATCCTCCTAAATGGAAGGAGAAAAGAACTGAGAGATGGCTATATGATATTACATAAGTTGTCTAACCTCTCTGAGACTCCAATTCTTCAAATGGAAAATGTTAATAATAATAGTGGACTCCTCAAGGTGATTAAATAAGTCAGCCTATAAGTTACTCAGTCTAGTACATTGTACTCAGTATAGTATATTGTAAAGTTTTACTACTAACTATCATGATGTTTCAAATTTTTTTCCATAAAATGCTGCTAAATCACCTTCATCTTTTCATGATTTAACATATATTAAGTGATCAGCTATGATATCCTAAGTACTATGTCAAGCACTGGTGGTATTGGTTGAACAGAACAAACCTCTCCAAGTATGGGCATCTGGATGGACCAAGATAAGGGAAGAAGAAAAAAAGGTAGTGTATTTGGCTGTCTATAAGGCCAGATGAACTGATACCTTGTCTCTGTCACACTCTACAATCCCCTGGGTTTGAACACATGGCATGCTCCCAACCGATGTTTACATAACTGATTAAATGCTAAGGACATAGTATGTGTTCAGTAAATACTTATTGTGATGGTTTTAAAAAAGAAACACAAGAGGAAGATTAAATGATCATAGGCAAGTCTCTGAATAGAAGAGAGCCAAGGACAGAGGATGTAGAGAAAATGAATAGGGCTCCAGGTACAGTGGCATATGCCTATAATTCTAGTACTTGGGAGGCTGAGATAGGAGGATCACAAGTTTGAGGACAGCCTCAGAAACTCAGTGAGGCCCTTAGTGACTCAACAAGACCCTGTTTCAAAAAACCTTTTAAAGGGGTTGGGGGTATAGCTCAGAGGTATAACTCCCCTGGGCTCAATCCTTAGGACAAAAAGAGAAAATAGAAGAGGGGGAAGGGAGGGAGGGAGGGAAGGAAGGAAAA
Source organism: Graphiurus murinus (assembly GCA_004027655.1). Taxonomy (NCBI): domain Eukaryota; kingdom Metazoa; phylum Chordata; class Mammalia; order Rodentia; family Gliridae; genus Graphiurus; species Graphiurus murinus. The sequence goes on from PVLC010003413.1 coordinate 45,259, forward strand.
AAAGTGAACAGGGCAAGAAGAAAGAGGAAGAGGAAATGAAGCAAAGGGTAAGGCAAAGAGGTGGGGCAGGGACAGGGGACATAGATGGCCCAATCTAATGGTCTGGCTATAGTTAAAATCAGTAATTCTAATTTTGCTAAAGATTTGGGCTGTCTCTATTTGTGTGCATGTATAGGTGTGTGTGTGTGTGTGTGTGTGTGTGTGTGTGTGTGTGTGTGTGTATTTCTGTTAAAATTCTTGGCTTAAGTTGTGAGACTTTCATCATTGATCAGCAGCATTCTGAGCTCCAGGAAAAAGAAAGGTTACTAGGTAGCATGGGAAACAATGAATGCAATTTTGCCTAGACAAAATTAAGTCTATCCCAAGACAATTGCAAACTTTGAAAAGACTGCCACTTGCATTCCTCTGTAGTTGCTTCAAACCAGTTAGGAGAAAATGGCAAGATATATTCACTTTTTAAAGCTTCTTAAATCCACCCATCTTTGCTCAACAAACACTTCACCAAACATTTCTTTAAGATCCTTTCCACCAAGCACCTCTGGTCCTAGAAGGAAGACATCCATTTTCCTTTCAGTATACCACAACTCTGGAAATGGTGGCTCCTAGCTGATTCTATTAAAGCTGCCAGCTCACAGTCCTTGGCTCCTGTCTTCCCTTCCTAGAAATGTCTTCCATCAGCTAGCTCCCCTGGGCCCCCCCTGCAGACCCCAGAGCACTCTGCTCAGGGAGGAGACACACAAGTCAACAAAATGGCATTTGGACCTACGCCAAGGATTTTATTTAGGTTCACCTACTTAATGTTCCAGGACTTTGTACACCATATTCTCATTTTAATAAAGTGATATAATAGTCCCCTCTGATGGCCCCACCTAATACCCCCCACTATTGTTCTCTCATCTTGAGAATTAAATATATTTTCCCCGGTCTTTGCTTTCATCTTTCATTTTTCCTCACTGATCCTTGAAAGAGTCCCCAGCTTGGCATTTGATAACACTAGTACTTCCCTTTCTCTCCACGCTTACTATTAAAGAAACTCTCAAGTAAAGCAACCAGGAAAAGGAAGAAATGTTTGTTATACCACTCAGAGCCAGAGAGTACTAACTGAATGTTAGTTAAAGGCAGCAGTTTGGAATAGAAAGAGTAAAAAGGCCCTGGCATCTGACAGATCTGGGCTCCAGTCCCAATTCTGATATTTAACTCTGGCAAAGTCACTTGACTCCCCTTGGCCTATTTCCTCATTTGTTAAATGGGGACAATAATACCTACCTCACAAGGTAGTGATACTGAAGATCAAAAAAATGTAAATGAGCAAAAAGCACTTTGTAGAGAGTTTTGGGTTACTACTGCACCAATCAAGACTGACCATCAACATACTCATTTTTCCTCTGTAGATCAAAGATAACAGTGGCACTAAGAATTTAGAGATAAAACTATATATTTACCATGAATTGATTTTTGACAAGGGGACTAAGACCTAAAATGAGCAGCCTCTGGAAGAAATATGCTTGGACACCTGGATATCCACATGCAAAAGAATGAAGTTGGATCTCTACCTCACACTAGAAACAACAATTGAATCAAAAGGAGGGAAAGACCTAGATGTAAGAACTGAAACTATACAACTGCTAGAAGAAAACATAGGGGGAAATCTTCATGGCCTTGGATTTGAAAATGAATTCTTAGATATGACACAAAAAGCACAAACAACAAAACAAAAACAACAAAATAGGTAAGACTGACCTTGATCAAAATTTTAAAACTTATGGGCATCAAAGGATATTATCAAGAAAGTGAAAATACAACCCATAGAATGAGGAAAAATATTTGCAAATCACATATCTGATAAAGTTCTAGTATATCTTAAAACTCAACAACAAAAAGACAAAGGCTCAATTGAAAAAATGGGCAAATAATATAAATAGGCATTTCTCTAAAGAAGGTACAATTCCTGGGTGTGGTGGTGCATGCTTGTAATCCCAGTACTTGTGAGGCTGAGAGAGATCACAGGATCAAGGCCAGCTATAGCAATTTAGCAAGACCCTCAGCGACATAAAGAGACCCTTTTTCAAAATAAAAAAGGGGCTCAGGGCATAGCTTGGAGGTAGAACACCCCTGGATTCAATCCCCAGTAACACACACACACACACACACACACACACACACACAAATTTCCGACAAGCACATGAAAAGCTACTTGCATCACAGGTCATTAAGGAAAGGCAAATCAAAACCACAATGAGATTCTACTTCGCACCCACGAAAATTGTTAAAATTGTTTTTAAAAAGTGTCAGTGAGGATGTGGAGAAATTGGAATCATTATATACTAATATTATTCGGCCATAAAAAGAAATGAAACACTGATATATGATGCAAGGTAGGTGAATCTCAAAAAATTACTAATGAGCCAGGTGTGATGGCTCATGTCTAAAGTCCCAGTACTTGGGAGGCTGAGATGGGAGGATCACAGGTTGGAGAGGAGCCTCAGCAACTTAGCGAGACCCTCAGTGACTTATTGAGACCTTGTTTTAAAAAAGAAAAAAAATTAACAGGGTTGGGGTGTAGCTTGGAAGTAGAAAGCCCCTGGGTTCAATCCCTAGTACCATATACCTACATGAAAGGAGCCAGACACAGAAGTTCACATAGTATATGATTCCACTTATGTGAAATATCTAGAAGGATCAAATGTTCATGGCCAGCCTTTGCAACTTAGCGAGACCTTGTCTCAAAGTAAAAAATAAAAAGGTTTTGGGGTATAGCTCAATTGTAGAGCACTTGCATAGCATGTATGAGGCCCTGGGTTCAATCCCTACTATCACAAAAGAAACAAACAAAGAGATACCCAGAATAGGTAAATCCTTGGGGGCAGAAAGCAGATTAGTGGTTTCTGGGGGCTCAGAGCAAGGGGAATAAAAAGAAACTGCTTGATGGATACAAGTTTTAGGTAATGAACAAGCTCTAGATCTAGATAGACGTGATTCTTGCATGATACTGTGAGTATACTGAATGCCACTTTGAAGTTGTTGGTTTTAAGTGACTTTCTCATCAATATTTTTTTTAAAGAGTACAATGAGGAAATACAGGGGTCTGAAGCTAAGGCCAGAAGCTTGGCAGAACTGTATTTCTTAGCACGCCACCTTTCAATTCTCTCATTTTTCCAATTTCCAGAAATTTCTTGAAGAAATGTTGTCTTCTCCAGGTGCTTTTCCCCTTCACATCTCAATTCCTTCTGTCACCATGGAAAAGGATCTTATCAAATCCTTCACAGAAAGAGGTTAGCACTGCAAGGTAGTAATACATCTGGGGTATATTAGCCATTTTCCTTTTTAAAATCCATGCATTTTGAAAGTGGACAAAGAGAAAGAGGACAATGTTTATCTTAAAACAAGGAGCTAAGCTGGGCGTGGTAGCGCATACCTGAGATAGGAGGATTGCAGGTTTGAGGCCAGCCTCAGCAACTTAGTGAGACCCTGTTTCAAAAGCAAAAAAATAGAAAAAATAGGGCTGGGGTTGTAGCTCAGAGGCAGAAACCCTTTGGGATCAATCCCCAGTACTAATAAATAAGCAAATAAATAAGGAACCACAAACGTTGGAGTTTTCAGCAGCATTACTTTTATGGGATAAAACTGGAGAGGGGTGATACTTCCCAGGAACCCTCTAGAGCCTACGAAAGACATACCACCCTGTATGTACAGCTGGAAAGCTCTAGAAATAAGTCAGTAAACTCCTAGCCAGTCCTGAGGTCCTACCTCCTCAGCTACCAACTAGGAGCTTCTCCTTCGGTCCTTTTACCTGCCCAACGAGGAAAATCTCCCCAAACCAAGGGAATTCTTTTTCCCAAAAAGCCTCAACTCAGAAACATATTTCCCACAGCTCTCTCACCTAAAAGATCCCTCAGGCCCAAACTTACAGGAAACCTTTCTCCTTCTTAGAGCCCCGCCCATGTTAATGCTCCCCATTCCTTAGTGCTCAGTACTGGGGCGCTTAGTGCTTAGAAAAGGGAGGGGAGTGCCAATGAGAAATCTGTGTATGAGAGAGGGAGGAAAAAAAGAGAAAGAAAGACAGACTGAAGATGGGCAGGAAAGGCTTTCTTTTGACGTTGGTCAGCAGTGGGGACACACAATATTCCAAGTCAGTCCAGTCCTGCTGAGGAACTGCTGCTCAAAACCACAGTTTTTTTCTTTTCCCTTCATCCTGACTTTCATTTTCCATCACTCATCTTTTTGATAGTGTGGGATCAAGTTACAAACTACCTTTCAGGTTCCTCTTCCAAGGAACTGGCAAGGGACTGAAAATAGCCAAGAGCCAAAGGAAAGCCCCTTTCAGATACAGAATAATTATCTAAAGCACACGTGGAACATTCCTTAAAGCAGTGATTCTCAACCCTGGCTGTAGATCAGAGTCACCTGGGGAGCTTTTAAAAAATAATGTATGGGCTTTGGTTAAGACCAGTGAAATTATAATCTCTGGAAAAGGGGCCAGACATCTGGGCTTTTCTGGTTAGGGTTTTTATTTTTGTACTGGGGATTGAACCCAGGGACAGTCTACCTCCCGGCTACACCCCCAGCTCTTTTTATTTTTTATTTTGAAACAGAGTCTCACTAAGTTTCTGAGGCTGGCCTTGAACCTGTGATTTTCCTGTCTTAGCTTCCCAGGTATTGGGATTAGAGGTGTGGGCCACCAAGCTCAGCTTGGTTTGTTTTTTGTTTTTAAAGCAAATTGGTGATTCTAATATGAAGTGAAGTTGATAACCATAACTCAAAAACTATCACCTCCATAATTAGAGATCAAGGTTTATCAAATTATCAAATAAATGCTTAAAAATGCTTTAAAAGCAAAGACAGGAGGGAGCCTATGGTTACAGAGCACATGTTGAGGGCCGAATCCTGTTGTGCCTTTGTACACACATACACACAAATATGAGAAAGATTTGGAATTGAGCAATGGGAATGTGGGCAGGTTGAAGTTGAAGCTGGTGTTGGAGGCAAGACCTGGCAAGCAGCTTAGCCTAGGGCTGGCTCTTCAAATGTAAAAAGAAAAGCCTAGGTGCTTTTTCTGGAGAAACTCCAGGATGAAATTCCTGGAGACAGGGATACTATTGTTAATCTTTCCGATAGCTAAAAACCTCTTTCCTTCCTTCTCTCCCAAAGACAGTTAAGGGGAAAACTAACCAAGAAGGCTTTTACTAAGTGTCAGGGAGAGTCATGATGGACCATTTTCATAACCAGTGTGAATAGGAGAGATGAAAATATTCCTCCCTCTTCCCCTACTACCCCCAAAATATGCCTCAAGAACATAGGTGACTCATGTCCACCAGAAATGTTTGCAGACCCATGAAGTTACCTGGCTTCTTCAACTTGAGATGTTTGAAGGCAGCTGCATTCATGAAGCGATTGCTCTTATTGCTCCCTTCAAAAGATGGGGCTTCCCATACCCAACATGGGCCACTGTGAATTGGAAAGTCATTTCATTCCTTACCATGTCCTTAAAGCCTCCAAGGACAGCGGCAGTGATGATGCCCAGGAACAGGCCGACGATGTTGAGGATGGTGGCGGACCACAGCAGGTGGTAGAGGTGGATGATGTCCTGGCAGCTGCTGACATCGATGTATTCATAGTACCCCCCAGTGATCTCCACCCTGCTACATAGGGAGATACACAGCACAGTCAGGCCCTCAGGAACAGGCCTCCCCTCACTGCCTGGGATTTGGCTACCATGTATCTCAGCAAAAAGACAAGTGAGCAGGAGCCTGGCATAGTAGTGCACACTGGTAATCCCAGTTCTTGGGAGGCTAAATCGGGAGATTAGCAGGTTCAAGGCCAGTCTTGGCAACTTTGTGAGATGCTGTCTCTAAACAAACAAACAAATACATAAATAAACAAACAAACAAATAAATAAATGTGCTGGGCATATAGCTCAGTTGTAGAGCACCCCTGGGTATTCAATTCTCAGTAATGCAATAAAAAAGCTAAGTGGGCAGGTGGGGAGCTATTCTGAGGAGCATCATGGCCATGGCCAAGCCCTTGCAGAGTAAGACACTATAATAAACCAATAAATGATTTCTGCTTAGCTAAACAAAACAAAACCAAACATACACACAAATTTAAATTTAAGTAGTGTGCATGTATGTCACTATCACTATAAACTATATGATGATGTGAGACTATAATGCACCAATAAAAGTATTTAAAAATAAAAAATAAATTTAAATTAAGTAAAATTTAAAGTTCAATTGCTCAGTCTAAACAGCCACATTTTTTTTTTGTGGTACTAAGGATTGAACCCAGGGACATCTACCTCTGACCTACAACCCCAGCCTATTTTTTTATTTTTAATTTGAAACAGGGTCTCGCTAGGTTGCTGAGAGTCTTTCTAAGTAGCTGAGACTGGCCACGAACCTGCAATCCTCCTGTCTCAGCCTCCCAAGTACTAGAATTACAGGTGTGCGCCACCACTCTCAGCTTCAACAGCCATATTTCAATTGTTCCATAGCCACATGTGGGTATGGACATTGTACAGGAAAGAATAGATTCTAGAACATCTGCATAATCACAGAAAGGTGATTAAACATCATTAGTGCTGCAGATACTTATGGTATTCTGTGAGGTAGGTACTGTCGTGACTTCCATTTTTCAGGTGAAGAAAGTGAAGCACACAGAGGTTAAGGAACTTGCCCAAGCCATAAGTGGTGTTACAGTCAGATATATAATGTTCCCTGAAGAGCTCAGGGTTGATACAAAGTCATGAGGGTTGTAATCTCATTAGTAGATAAATTCATTGTATTTATCTGGGTGATATCCTAGGCCAGTGGGGTGTGGCTGGAAAATATAAGCCCCTGGGATGTGGCCTTAGGGACTGTGCTTGTGTCTTTGAATCCCCTTGCTTGTTGCCTCTCTCTTGCTTTTGGCCTCCATGATGTGAGAGCAGAGCCTCACTCTCTCCCTCTCTTGTTTCTGGCCTCCACAATGTGAGAACTGAGCTTTACACATGCTTTCTCTCTGCTTCTCACCACCATGCCCTGAGCTTCAGATTCTGGCCTCACATGGACTAAACTCAGAATCCCCAGAAAGCTGTGAGCAAATAAATCTTCCTTCCTCTAAGTTGTGGGGTCAGTCATTTTAGATTAAAAGAGTGAGAATGTTGACCAAGACAAGTGGTAAAGCTGGGATCTGAATTGAAATTTCAGACTTCAATGTCTCCCTCTCAAGATGAAACAAAACAAAACCCAGAAAAACAGACAACCCCCCCACTGTTCCAATAAAGAACTAAACTGAGCCAGGTATGGTAGTATGCACCTATAATCCAAGTTCTTGGGAGGCTGAGACAGGAAGATCACAGGATAGAGGCCAGCCTTGGCAACTTAGTAAGGTCCTCAGCAACTTATTGAGACCCCAGTTCAAAATAAAAATAAAAGGGCTGGGTTGTAGCTCTGAGGGAGAATGTCCCTGGGCTCAATCCCCAATAACAACAAGAACAACAATACCCTAAAACTGAGTTACTGTGCTAAACCTTGTCTCTCATCTCCTTGGAAGGGCTTTCCCTGATCACTCTTTCCAAAGACACCCCCTCACTCAGACCACTCTCAATCACATTACCTACTATGGACTACATTGTATCCCCCCAAATTCATATGTTGAAGCCCTAACCCCCAGTGTGTCTACACAGTTGACCCTCCACATCTGCAAATTCTACCAACCATGGATTGAAAATATTTGAAAAGAGGGAGTCAGAGCAAGATGGCAACTGAGTAAGATCCCCCTCCACAATCTCTCTCCATAAACCCAAGTTGAACAGCACAAGAGTTGAAGAAATCAGCTGAGAGACCATAGTGCCTTCTTTTTGTATAACCAAATGAAAAGACACATTGAAAGATATAAGAAGGAACAAGGTGCCTGCGTCACCCCTCCTCCAAGTCCAAGCAGTGCAGCAGAGAGAGAGGCACTTCTTGCTTAGGGGAGGGAGAGAATTAAATCGAGACCTGAGACTTAAAATCCCTTCACTATGGTGTGTCTTTGCCAGACCCACCATAGTGAAGCTGGCAAAGCCCAAGGACCCCTACTGCCAAGCCAATACCTACCAATGGAGCCTTGGCAACTGTGTTAGGTCAGGCAGCAGAGAGTGCCTCCATTACCTCTCTCCCAATCTCTGGTAGCCCAGAGCCCTGGGGAGCAGAGTCCTAACCCTAGGGCAGGGCTTTGTCTCAGCCCAGTGCCAGGCCCACTGCAGGGACACCAAGTAGCCAGTAGAAATGGAAGGCCCTAGAACATAGACCAGAGCACACAGAGCTTCTGGACAGCTCCAGCATCATGCATAGATCTGGGTAACTGTGGCACAGACCCAAGTTTCAGACACATCAATTCCAACTTTAGAATGAGCCTGGGAAACATCCATTCTCTTCCCAAGACTGTGAAGGTCCCTGTGACTGAAACTCAAGTGTGACCCAGCTTAATGCCAGCCTTGGTAGCCAAGGGACTATGTCCAGCACCCACCCCCCAACCTCAGGTAGCACAACTGTTACGTGGACAGTGCTCACAGATGGGCTCTAGAACTGCCCCAGAACCATGCAGAGACCTGTGCCCAGTGGGACAGACTTGAGTTTCAGCCCCCGTATCGCTGCTGGCTGTAGCTATGGTGTGGCACTCCAAAGACCCAGAGACTGTGAATGAGCTCAGGCACAACCCTAATTAGCACAGGTCCAGGAGACCAAGGGTCTTCCTTTACCAACACAAACCCAACCTTGGGTAGATTAGCATGGTGCAAGACCCTATTTTCCAGGGGTAGTAAGCACAAGACAGGTTAGTTAACACAAGACTTGGCTATGGAACTTAGTGCTGAGCTGGTGAAAGCTAACACTGGGCAGATCCTAATGGCCTCCATTCCCAGGTCTTCCTATGGACAGAGCCTCTGGAACAGATACATTGTGGGGAGAAGACACATGGCCCCAATCTATTGGACTTCTATTCTAGCTAGCATCACCTGTGGCTGGTTGCAGCCATCTTGGACCATGAACCCATCTTAGCAATAAGCATTCCACAGTAGTATGGGTCTTGGTCCTATTCCAGTGTTGTATGAGTCTTTGTGGGCTGTAGGCTCAGGCTATAACACAGCTTGGTGGCTTTGGTAACCACAGGTATAACATAGGAGCCTGTGACTGGTTCATCTACAGTGACTCTGCCCAGAGCCAGGTAGAATCCTGCACTGTTTGGCTATATGCCAGTAACTGTGGATGAGGCACTGCTCCTAATCTGATCCCAGGAGAGGTTTAGGGGGGCAGACTACTCCATTGTTTTTTCCTAAACAATACAATCATAGAGTATTTGGGGGGAAATCTGAGTTTTGATTCCCCTCTACTACTGAAACAGCAACAACACACCATCAGTATACTCCTGGCAGATCCAGACCTGGACACCATCTAATGCTGAAATAGTGGAAGTAACTACAGATTAAGAGAAAATAAGCAGCCTGCTTAGAATTTCTGGTAAGAGCCGGGTATGGTGGTACATGCCTGTAATTCCAGTACTTGGAAGGCTCTCAGCAACTTAGTGAGACCTTGTTTCCAAATAAAGAATAAAATAGGGCTAGGGGTGTAGTTCAGAGGTAGAATGCCCCTGGGTTCAATCCATAGCACTAAACAAAAACAGATAAAAAGGAATTTTTGGAAAGACAGGCACAAACAAACCAGACTAGGAAGACTGGAATCAATACCTGTTTCTTCAATGCCCAGGTGATGTCACACACCAATAAGCATCAAGAGCTCTCAGGAAATTGTGACTTTACCTAATACTCAAAATAAGGTTCCAGAAACTGACTAGGCAGTAATCAGTAAAGGAGAATTCTTTACTGATTTACTGAGAATTTTAAATGGCTGTTTTGAGGAAACTTAATGAACTTGAAGAAAACGCAAAGAAACATTACAATAATCTAACACAAACTTAACAAGGAGATGGAGACAATTTTTAAAAAGCAAACTGGAATTCCTGAGCTGAAAAATACACTTAGTGAAGTTAAAAATCTGATAGAAGGTATTAATAGCAGGATGGATTTAAAAAATCATGAGCTTGAAGACAGGCTATTTGAAAATACACAAAGGAGAAAAAAAAGGAAAGAGAATGAAGAAAGCTATGGGAACTTTGTGACAGAATTCAAAATTCAAATAGCAAATATTTGGGTTGAAGTGGGACTTGAGTATTCAATAATTTTGGGCTGAGGATGTAGCTCAGTGGTAGAGCACTTGCCTAGTGTGTGAGAGGCCCTGGGTTGATCTCCAGCACCACAAAAAAATATATATTCAAGGCCAGGCCTGGTGGTGTACACCTGTAATCCCAGTACCTGGAAGGCTGAGGCAGAAGGATCACAGGTTTGAGGCCAGCCTCAGCAACTTAGTGAGACCCTGCTTCAAAATAAAAAAAATAAAATAGGGCTGGGGGGTATAGCTCAGAGGTAGAATGCCCCTGGGTTCAATCTTTCATACCATAAAAACATATTCAATAATTTTACAGAATATATGTTTGATTTTAATTGAGTGGGTTCAATAGCTATTTACATTTTCAAACTGAACCATGAAGTGAAATAATAATAACACCTAAATATGGTTCAGGTTTTAGCAAATTAATGTGGTCTGTTTGAGATTCATGAATCCATTTGGTGCAGTCACGGACAGTGCTTCTCCTGAAATAACATCTTTTGCATTCCCACTGTCCCACCCTCGTGCCTCTTGGACTGCAAGGCCTTCCTACTATTGCCCGATTGCTCTTCTTAAAACACCTTTTCAACTATGTCATTCACTTAATCCAAACCTTTCCATGGCTCCCCATTACTTTTAGGAGAAAGTATCCAAATTCTTCAGTCTGCCATAATCTGACCCCAAAATGGAGACTACTGTCCAGCTAGGCTGGAGTCCTCAGAAGCCCCAAACTGACTCTGTTGGGTGTACTACATTCCAAACCCATGCTCAGATTTCCCCCCTTCAGTGGAAAGTGCTGCCTTCTGTTCTCTGCCTGTCTTGATCTCTCCCATTGCTCAAAACTTCAATAGTGTTTTCCTCCTGGGCTCTGGTATGTATTCATTAGTTTTTCCCCTGGACCCTTCATAGCCTCAGATAGTCCATTTCCCTTTACTTTAGCACATCACATATGTCAATCATTGAGTTATTCAGCTGATCTAATATGTAGTGAGAGCCTACTCAGTGCTGAGTACAACTTACAACAAAGGCCACCATGATGTTGAAATTGTAACCAACCCCTTGCGATCAAGAGTCATTTCTTTTCTTTTTTTTTTTTTTTTTTTGTACTGGGGATTGAACTCAGGGGCATTCTACCTCTGAGCTATACCTCTAGTCCTTTTTATTTTAAAACAGCATCTCACTAAGTTGAGGAAGGCCTGACTAAGTTGCTAAGGCTATCCTCAAACCTGCGAGCCTCCTGTTTCAGCCTCTCAAGTACTGGGATTACACGCTTGTTCCACTGCACCCACTTACTTTGCATCTCCCTTACTGTTTAGCACAGTGGTGGAAATGTTAAAGATCATGGCTGAATACTCAGTAAATGAGTTAACTGAGTGTGACAACTATTCATTGCATTGGTCATGAAATTGATAACCCAAGAGCATGTACCCTCTTGCTCTCAAGTTATTGGGTGGGCTGGGAGAAACAGATAACCTCTCTATATTTCAGTCCCCACTTAAAGGAGGAAGAAGCAGATCATGGATAAGGCAGTAGGTCATCCTCTACTCTTTAATAGGGTCTGGAACCACTTAGCCATTCTTGACGGGCAGGTAGCAGCAAGGCTGCCTCTGTGTATCTCTCCCTGCATGTATTCTGTATTTCTGTAAGTCCCTTTTGCTACAGTGCCCCTGGTAAACTGATGTCCTTAAGGATAAAAATATGTCTTGTTAATACCTATTCTTGCTGTTTGTGGTACTGGAGATTGAACCTAGGGGCACTCTACCTCCAAGCTACACCCCCATCCCTTTTTTTATTTGGAAACAGGATCTTGCTAAGGTGCTGAGGGTCTCACTAAATTGCCGAGGCTGGTGTCAAATCTGCAATCCTCCTGTGTTAGCCTCCCAGATACTGGGATTACAGGTGTATGCCATCACATCTGGCTAATACCTATTGTTTTAGAGCAGCCTACGGCGCATAGTAGGAACTCCAGAAAAGTGTGTCAAAGGAAGTACTGAATGGAAGTAAACGATCTTTCATTTTATTACTAGCTGAAGCAGTTTACAAACCACTCCATTTCCTTTAGGTTACACACCAAAAACCAGTGATATTGACTTGACCTCTCCCAAGATGAGTGAGTAGATGAAAGTCAGAAGCTGTGTCCTAGAGAAAGCCACCTTCCTGCACCTGGCTAAATGGAATCATCTATGTTGGGTATTAAAACCTCACCGCCACTGACATCAGAGAAAGTCTGCAGGTTCGAGGGGACAGTAGAAACTCTGTTTCTGCAGCACTGTGCAAATGACTGCCTGATGTTTTTGTTCCCATTTTTTTTCTTGGCCTCCTTTCCAGGAAATGGACCAGAGGAGCTGGCAATTGATTAAAAATAGGCTTCGTGTGAGGAAAACAAAAACCCATTCGGCAAAATTAAAGTCTCTGAGCCTCAAAATGTTTGTTGTTAGCTATATTTAGGCCCTGGGTTTAGTTCTTATTGGCTATGGCTGGAAAAAGCCCTGGGTCAAGAAAAAATGTTTCCCTCAATTGTGGGACCATCCCCTCTTTGGTCTCATGGCCTGAATTTATGACCCGATGAAAAGTTAAGCATGTCCTTTCCTCCTGGCTTTGCCCTTGAAATCTTGGCACATTCTCAGGAATGGGCATCGAGAGATGCCTGGGACTGGCCTCTAGGCACCACGTAGGTGACGGCCATTTCCAGACTTGAAAAGCTTTTTATTTGAGGTAGGAATATTGGGATTAAACCTAGGGACATTCTACCTCCAAGCCACATCTCAGCCCTTTTTAATTTTTATCCTTTTGAAACAGGGTCTCACTAGGTTGTTGAGGATCTTGCTGCATTGCTGAGGCTGCCCTCAAACCTGCAATCATCCTGTCTAAACTCCACAAGCAGTGGGATTACAGCCATGCACCATAAACCCTGTCGCACTTGAAGGTCTTTAGGTTTAGTGTTCCTATGACCCTCGACAGTTGCCTAATTCAATATTTTATTTTCCTGGTAAAAAGAAAATTCTTTTTGCCCCTTTTCAACAACTGTCACTCCCTTTTCTTCAGCTCTTTACTTATCCCTATCCCTGTGCTGGAGTCAGGGGATATACATAAGATGAACTCATGTCCCCTGCCTTTGGGGAGCCCATGGTTTAACATGACTCCTCATAATGCTCCTTTATTAAAGACAACACTGGCAGAACTGGCTTTAAGAAAGTAAGCCTGTTATTATGAAGTTTGGATTGACAGGAAGATAAATTGGGGTTGAGTCTCTGCTTTCAGAAAAAAAAAGAAAGAAAGCAAGAAAAGAAAAGAAAAGATTCACCTGAGGGCTCAGCTAAATGGAATTTAAAGTAGAATTTTGTATATTAAATCCTTTGACAGAAACACACTCATTTCAGAGAGAAAGGTGTGTCTGCAAGAAATCATTTCTCAGCCCTCCATGGGTCTCTCCTTTCCTAAGCACTCCCTGAAAACTCTGACTTTCATTCATTTTGGCCACCAGGGCTCCCCCTACATCCACTGAGCCCCACTGCACTTATCCTGCTCCATGGCAATTGATCCTTCACATGTCTGTCTTCACTACTAGAGTCTATGAGCTTCCCAGTAACAATCTATACTCGTACCACCTAAATATGTTTGAAAGAAATAGCAAATGGTGTTTTGTCAACTAGAGGGCAGAGAACAAGCATAGTTACAAACCAGTGCCGACCCTGTTTCTGCCTCAGGGCCTTAGCACTGGCTGTTCCCTGTGCTTGAAAAACTGTCTCAGGTATTTACAAGGATGCCCTCTTGCTTCATTCAGGTCTATGCATAAATGGCACCTTCTCAAAGAAGCCTTTCCTTGCTATTCTATCTAATAGCACACACACACACACACACACACACACACACACACACACACACACAATCCTACTTGATATCTATCTGTCCAGCTTCATTTTTCTTCAGCTCTCTGATCACCAACTCAACAATATATTGTATATCAGTGCATTTATTGGCTGTCTCCCCACTAGAATATAAGCTCCATGGGGCAAGGACTTTTATCTCATTTGCTGCTGAATCATCAGTGGTCAGAACAGAGCCAGATGCAGAGAAGGCGCTCAATAGCTATTTGTTGAACTTTGTCGAACTTGGACACAGATTTATTTAGCTCCTACTTCTACCATTTTCAAGTCCTGTGTGACCTTGAGCTAGTTGTCTCTTTCCTCTGAGCTTCCTGGGGCATGAGCCTCCCCATTCATAAAATGGGGATAACTCTACATGTCTCATAGGTAAGAATTAAATGAGATCAAGTTCACAAAGGCACCTAGCACTATGTGTGGCAGGGAGAAGGTAGGTAACGCCTTTTGGCTGAAGTCTGTTGACAGACCGGTGTCTTTTGCTTCCCTGATTCCTACCACATGCTCTCCCCCATCTGAGGCTGCTAGCAACCATTTTGCAAAGCCGTCATGCCTGTGTCTGTGACTCAGCACTTACTTGCCACAGTTGTAGAGGTCGCAGCAGAAGCAGGTATTACCCCGGATGCGGGGTGTGCAGAATCCACGGCTGAGGTGTGGGCAGTTCACCTGAGGGTACAGGACAATGAGAAGATGAGCTACCATGGGACAGGAGAGAGAACCCTCTAGATCGGAAATGCGAGTTAGTGACTAATGGAGATGGTGAAGATGGCTGTAGCACGCACACACCCACGCACAAGAGGGGTGGGGCTGGGCAGGGAGGGGTCCACATGTACAGAAGGCAAGTTGCTGTGTGGCTGGTCTTCAGTTCAGCCTCAGCCATAGCGCTCAGTGCCCCATCCCAGAAGGTGGAGATGGAGAAGAGGAAGGATGGATGGAAGGACAGATGGAGCTATGACTAGACAACAGGAAACAAGGATCCAATGGGAAGGGAGATCCGGGTACAGGAGGAAAGAGGATCATGTGGGAAGGAAGATGAGGGGCCAGCGCATGCACTTTGAAGTACAATAGTACCTCTCTAGCTGCTTGGGTAAGGTTCCTCATAACATTCGCGGAAGGAGAATTTTTGGTTGAGGAACTTATGACCTTACATAGGAAAAATAGGGTTAGGGGGACCAGGGTTACGAGTGAACCTATGGAAGTTATTATTAAGATTTTTACAGTCACCAAATTAACATGAGAAAGCCATCACAATGAAATCTAGAGAACAGCAAGGACATTATACACATTTGTAGTTTGAGAAACATTTTTAAAGACTGAGGGGGAAGAATTAATTCCATTTACCACCACTTTCATTTGGAAGAAATTTTACAGGTTCTCTCCCTTATGTGGATACAATGAAGTGTTCTTAAATTTGTTTTTGCTTTGTTGTAGAGAATAGTTGTGGTAAATAGGCACTCTTTTCTATGCTGGGTACTTCATCCAAATGCTCCCTGCCTTTCTGATAAGTTGCTATTAACACATACAAATTTCCATTCCTCCCTTCAAATCCAAGAGTAGTTAGAAAAAAATGGTAAGTTTGTGGTTGGTATGGCGAGTGCAGTGGTGTATGCTTGTAATCCCAGTACTTGGAAGGCTGAGACAGGAGGCTCATAGGTTCGAGGCCAGCCTCACCAATTTAGTGAGGCCCTAAGCAACTTAGTGAGACCCTGTTTCAAAATAAAATAGGACCGGGGGTGTATCTCAGAGGTAGAATGCCCCTGGGTTCAATCCCCAGTACCAAAACAAACAAACAAAAACCCTGTGGTTAGTGAAAGTAAAAGGAGGCAAATGGAAGGCAGAGCCATAACAAAGGTATTTGCCACAATGTTGTGAGAACAGGACTGTCACTTGGCCTGGCTCCAAGGGCACTGCTCATATTGTATTTTATATAAACTGGCTTCCCTTGAAGTTGTGTAAGGCAATCGCCATTTTGCTTCCACTTGCTCTCCTTTTCTCTTCCCAAACACAAATTTACAATTTTCCCAACTATTCTTGGGGGGGCTGACTTTTAATTGAAGGATAACAGAGTTCCAATTTTTCAAGGGTCCTGGAAGTGTGGGTAGAGTTTCATATAAAGGACTCCTTGGGGTGGGAAGGACTATGGTGTACTGAGATGAACACTCTCCAGAAAGGACATGTTGCCACTGCCCATTGCCTCCAGTTCTGTGGGAGGCAACATGGAACATGAGAGAGACATGTGGGGCTGGAAAGAGATGCTCTCATGTACCTGTTCAGCTGTTATTGGGCTGGTCTCTTGGGGGTGTCATGAGAAGTGCCAGGCTGACAGTCAAAGCCTCTCCAGAGACTTGAGGTAGACCAGGCTGCCCAGTTACCATCTTTTGGCTTCTAGAGCCTCACAGGTGTGGGACTCAAGCTCTGTCTCCTTAGCCTCCTTAGCTCAGGGGCCTTGTGCCCCAGTGGGACTCCCACCTCTCTCTCAGCTAGGTAACAAGTCCAAGCAACAATCCACAATGGCAGGGGAGGGGTGTGCCCTGTGGCCTCTGTACTCTTATCTTTTCCTCTTGGGATCAAAGCTATACTCTGAGAGGCTGCCAGCTAGGATCATGGGAGCAGCCTGTGGCCACAGAATAAAGTAAATCTGATTAGGCCTCATAAGGTTCCTCAGAAGCACTGTGTACTGACCTGCTGAACAGATCATCAAAAGAAACCAGGCCACATACCTTAGGCCTATGACAAGGAGGAAGAGAAAGGGGGTTTCAAGCAAAATAGACTTTCCTAGAAGGTAAAGGCATGCGGCCTCATTCCAACTCACCTCCTCAGCTTCCCTCTGGGATGTCTTGGGGACATAGTGGCACCGGTTAGCGTAGAGTGGTTTCAGATCCTGGAAAGGGAAACATTAAACCAAAGGGGTTTTGGCTTTGGAAAATAAAGCAGCAAGAGGTCTGCTTGGTAATAACCACATAAACATACATACACACACACACACACACACACACACACACACACACACACACCAGAGCAGGCAGTTGGTTGGATTAATTTCTGAAAGTTGTCCATCTAGGGGGCCTGAGAATGTAAGGATCAGAGAAAACATTTTCTAGTAACTGCTTTCCATTGGGCTACTTGGTTAATGAGAAGTTAGGAAATGGATGGAGAACTGAGTTTCTTGAAATGTCCTCTCTGGCTTTCTTTGACTTCTAGGCAAGCAGTCCCCAGGTTATTGTGACATCACACCCTCAAATGGAGGGAGTGAGCACAGCTCTGACAGTGATGTCTCATTATCACCTGGCAACAGGAGTAGGGCTGGCTGATTTACTTTCCTGGTCATCATTTCCCCAGCTTTTTCAGAAGGAAGAACTTAGGAAGCAAGCCCTTGGAGAACGGGAAGCCACTGACATGGCTATACATTTGAACTCTGCTGAACTATAAGCCATTTTCATCCACCTGCACAGATTAGATAAAGCTGGTTAACTCCAAAAATACTACTAAAGCCCAGAAAACTAACATGGGGTTCAAGGACAGTTGATTTACCCTGTTGGCCTGGCCAGCTTCCTGGTGAGGGAGCTTTCAGATATAGGGGTTGGGGGAGAACAGACGGACAAAAGCCAGGGCGGCTGGAAACCTGAAGCCAGGAGAACTGCTTTCTTTGAGGGCCAATGTTGCTAAAGGGCCCCTAAGCGACAGGGGGTTTCTGCCAAAGGCAGATTAGGGCAGGACAATAGTTTATGTAAACTGACCTTGGGATTTGGGTCCAAATGCTCAGGCAGAGGAAATTTCTCTTCTGCCGCTCTGCCTTCTGCCCCACTTCTCTCGCCATTTCCAATCTTGGCGGCTGCTTTTCCCCACACATTATTTAGAATCTCCTATACTAGGTGCCAAAGTGCCCCCTGCCTCCTAGACAACACTCCTGTCAAAGACCTAGGGCTTTCCTTCTTTCTTCTTCTCTTTCTTTCTTTTGTACTGGGGATTGAAACCAGGGGCAGTTTATCTCCAAGTCATACTCCCACACCTATTTTATTTTTTAAAACAAGGTCTCACTAAGTTGATAGGGGTCTCATTAAGTTGCCGAGGCTGGCCTCAAACCTGTGGTCCTCCTGCTTCAGCTCCTCAAGTGGTGAGATTACAGCTGTGCATTACCATTCCAAGCTAGACCTAGGGCTTTCCATCAGCTACTTCTACATCAGCCTCCTGGCTGTTTAATGTTCTGAAGGTGCATTGCCCTGTTAAACTCAGCCTGGAGGCAGGCTGGAAAGAAATGAGGATTCTCATGATAACAGCTAGCAGGGCTTATTTTTCATGTTTGGGTAACAGTAAAATCATTATTATCCTGCTGGAGAAGAGGCTTGATATACTAGTCATAGCCCTCCTAAGCTCCTGCTTTTGCAAAAAATGTTCAGCCACGGACTGCCTTAAATGAAGACAGATGTGCATGGCAATTGCCCATTTGCTGCTTCTGACTGCTAGTCTTCCTTGAGGCCTTAGAAGAGCAAGAACAGAAAACTGGGAGGTGAAGAAAGGACAATCAGCCCAGGTTTGCAACCTCTTTAACCTGAAGGACCACCAACGTTGGCAAGACAGGATAGAAAGGGAAATTGCTTTAGGTTGAATGTCTACTCTATGCTATACCTCTTTAGGGCCTGTTCATACCCATTATTTAATTTCATCTTCATGCTAACCCCAAAAGGTAGGTTACTATTATATATACTTGAAAGAGTAAGAAACAGGAAAGTGACTTTTCCAACCAGTTAACTGTCTTAGTAGGAAGATGGGAAAGGAAGGAAATATAAGATAATAGAGAGAAGGAGCAAGATACATGTTGAAGGATTGTGACAAGGTAGGTCTTGGGAGGAACTTCAGATTCACCTGAATCAAAGGAACAGGCCAAGATGATGTTAAAGGACCTCAACAACAGGGCATACTGGCTCGAAGCTACCAAGTTGTGCTAAGGTCCAAATGTACTTTTCATTTAAGTTGACCAACAGATATTGCCATAGATTAATAAAACCTCCTTCCTCAAAACTATTTTGGTGTCAGTAAAGACTATCAGATATCTTAGGGCAGATGTAGTGTAAGCAGAAATATTTTTCTTAAAGATTCACCCAGCCTTACCCCAAATACCCTGAATTGAGTGTTGTAGTACAAGTCACCAAACGCAGAATACACAGAGGGCCTAGAACCAGAGGCAAGGAGATGGTCATTATAGGAAGCTTCCAGTGAATAGACTTTGGATTCTTCCTCATTGCCTTTCATTGAGGCCAATGATAAAAAATGTTAGGAGTGTCCAGGAAATGCAAAGCAAAACCACATGTTTCATACCTACCAAGATGGCCAGAAACAAAAAGTCAGATGATAATAAGAGTTGGTGAGAATGTAGAGAAATCAGAATCCTCATCCACTGCTGGTGAGAATGTAAAATAGTACAGCCACTTTGGAAAATAGTCTGGCAGTTCCGCAAACATTAAACATAGTTATCATATGACCTAGCAATTCCACTTCTAGGTGCAAAGGAAATGACAACCTATGTCTGTGCAGATACTTATACACATGTGTATAGAAACATTATCTATAATAGCAAAGAGATGGAAACAACCTAAATGTCCATCAGCTAATGAATAGGCAAACAAAATGTGGAATATCCACACAATGGAACATTAAGAGGCATCAAGCAAGCTGGGCTTCATGGTGGAGCATGCCTATAATCCCAGTACCTGGGAGGCTGAGACAGGAGGATCACAGGTTGGAGACTAGCCTCAGCAACTTAGTGAGACCCTCAGCAGTTGAGCAGATTCTGTTTCCAAATAAAATAAAATAGGGATTGGGTTTTAGCTCAGAGGTAGAATACCCCTGAGTTCAACCCCAGTACCAAAAAAAGAAGAAGAAGAAAAAAAAAGAGGCACGAAGCACTGATATTGATATGACATGGATAAAACTTGAAAATATATTAAGTGAAAGAATCCAATTACAAAAGAACATACAATATAGGATTCCACTAATATGAAATGTCTAGAATAGGGATATCTATAGAAAAAAAAAGATTAGTGGTTGCTTAGTGATAGGGAGGATGGGGGGATAGGGAGACGACAGACAAAAGGTATGTGTTTTTTTTCAGAGATGATGAAATTTTAAAAAATTGACTGTGGTGATGCAGCATATAACTGTGAATACACTAAAAATCAGTGAATTATGTGCTTTAAATGGGTAGGTTATACACAATAGGACTTATATCTCAACAAATCTGTTAAAAAGCATTCAGAGTGGAAGGAGGAGGGAAAAGAAGGAAGCCATTTTAGCTCATGATGCTATCAAAATCTACTGCAGGCTTCTTAGCCACTAGGCCTATGTTGCCATGGAGACTGCCTCAGAGTGAATACTGCTTGTCAAATGGGGATAATAATGCCTGCCCTACATCTCACAGGATTTCTGTGGGTCTCAAATGAGATAATAGATGTGAAGGCACATTGGAAAAGCTAAATGCACTACACAAAAACAAGGAATTAGTATTAAGATGGCTCCTGTTGAATATAAAATAGCATGCATATGATGATTGACTGCAATCAGGCTACAAAAATAGGTCTATATTCAGAAGGAAATATGCAAAAACAATAAGAATTGCTGTTAAGGTGGTAGGATGGTGGCTGTTGAGTTACTGATGTGTCATGTGCCTTTTTTTTTTTTCGGTACTGGGGATTGAGCTCAGGGGCATTCTACCTCCGAGCTACACCCCCAGCCCTAGTTTTTATTCTTTATTTTGAAACCGAGTCTCACTAAGTTGTGGAGTGCCTCACTAGGTAGCTGAGGCTGGCCTCAAACCCGGATCCTCCGGTCTCAGCCTCCCGAATGCTGGGATTACAAGCGTGCGCCACCACGCCCGGCCTCTCATGTGCCTTTTTAAGAAGAAGAAATTAAGAAAAAGATGACTGTCCTCAACTAAAATCAGAAGGGGAAGGTCTGATAGAGGGACTTATATTTATATTCCTGGCCTTGAAAGAAAATCAGGCAAATGGTCTCTCTCTCCCACTCCTTGTTTTTCCCTCTGTCCAGAAATGATTTCCTGAGATGCTATTTCAGAGACTGCTTATATAACAGAATTAACCACATGAGTTCCTTTCATCTCAGCAAAGGAGGGGCTGACTCTTCTGTCTGAGGAAAGAGTCAAAGTGCAGGTGGTGGTGGAATTAAAATAATGACCTCTCAAATTGTCTTAATCCATATCTATCCATAAACATAATACTACCTTAGATGAGCTGAACTTTAGCCAGTGACTAAAATGGAATTTAAAATTTTCTGATGGTATAACTTTGCTCCAATTCAATTATTTTACAAACATAATTTCCAATAGTTCATGAGATGTTTTAATTTTCATTGTTGGCTCAGTTTAAAAGAAAATGACCCTTTGAGTTTTTTGTGCGGGTTCAGTAAATTGCTATGGTTCACTCTTGATTTCGGTCTGTGAAACAGATCAGGAGCTACTTTATGATTCCCTAAGGCCTAGGCTTCTTTGAAAGTTCCTTCCTTCTTTAAAAAAACATTAAATCTGGGCATGGTGGTGTACACCTATAATCCCAGTACTTAGAGGCTGAGATAGAAGGGTGACAGGTTTGAGGACAACCTCAGCAACTTAGCCAGGCCCTTCATAACTTAGTGAGACGCTGTTTCAAAATAAAATAGGGCTGGTATTGTAGCTCAGAGGTAGAAATCCCCTGGGTTCAATCACAAATACACACACACACACACACACACACACAAATGACAAAAAGCTAAAAATTATATATTTTTGTTTTGATTATACTTCATGACTACATTTGATACAAAGACAAATTTACTTATATGTAAAAAATTTCCAAACTAAAATTTCATCATTTTTTCTCATTTGAAAGAAATTATAGCCGAGTGTGGTGGTGCACACTTGTCATCCCAGCATTTGGGAGGCTAAGACTGGAGGATCCGGGTTTGCGGCCAGCCTCAGCTACCTAGTGAGGCCCTCTGCAACTTAGGGAGACCCTGTTTCAAAATAAACAATAAAAAATAGGGCTGGGGGTATAGCTCGGAGGTAGAATGCCCCTGAGTTCAATTCCCAGTACCACAAAAAAAGAAAAGAAATTATAACATTTTGAGGGGACCCTGAAAGTCCCATAGGTCTTAGGCAATGTGCTTGTTCTGCTTAGTGGAAAAATGGTACTGTGCCAGAAGTCTGGAATAGTGTGATAAACAGAAAGTGCTGAAAAGAGGGACAAGGGCTCTTACAGAGCACTAAATGGGAATGTCCCTAGTCCCAAACTTACCCAGAGAAGTTTGGAACTCAGAAGTAAAATGGTCCTTATTCAAGACCATTTTACATAGCTTCTCCAGAGAGCTTCTCCAGGAAGCACTGGGCATCTGAACTGCTGGACCGGACTGTGAGTGGCGGCTTTGGGCTCTGGGTTTTCTCCAGACTCCCAGTCACATCACTACTCTCTAACCACTGTTGCAGGAACAGCAAAGTCTAAGCATCTCAGAAAGGGTGACTGTGCTCATGATCTACTGTTGCAGGGGAAGTCAGCTATGGAAACATAGGATGCTCTCAGGAAGTCATGTGGCTTCCTACTGTCCTCTCTCTACCCCTGAGACTGGTTCCAAGCCATTCCCCTGACCCCAATGCCCATGCCTTTGCCTTTCCAAATCTTACAGGTCAAAGGTTTACATGTAGCCCTCCGCCACTGAGAAGCCTTCCCTAACTGTCAGAGTCCAACATGAAGCACTAAGATACTTTGCATTTATATCCCTGACTTATACTCAGCTCTCAAGGTACCCGTGTGTCCACTGGTGTTCTCATCCTGACTGTTGGCTATTGAGGAAGAGGACCCTACCTTCTCCCTAAAAGTACTTAGCAGAGCACTAACCACCCAGCACACATATGATCCATTGAATCAATTGAGGACTGATAATACTCACGATGTGTCTGGCTGCAAAGACCCCATCAACTATGGCACAACAAAAAGCCGCAATCACACCAAAGCTGATAAACACGATGGAAGCCACCAGCTGCAGGGAAACAAAACAAGCATGTCTATTAGCCTTCTACTGTTGTGGCTTCCAGAGATGAGGCAATCCCTAAGAGATCACCAGACAAAGCAGAGCCCCAGCCTGCCACCCCATGGGGATATTCTTTTCTGTCTTGCAGAAAGAATAGGAGTGGAGGCTGACAGGGAAGAGGAGGGAAACTATGGAGATCAGTGTGGAGATTCCTCAGAAAGCTGGGGATGGATCTACCATATGATCCAGCTATACCACTCCTGGGTATCATTCCAAAGGGGCCAAAATCAGAAATCTACAGTAATATATGCATAGTCATGTTCATAGCAGCACAATTTACAGTAGCCAAATTATGGAACCAATCTAGGTGTCCATCAGTAGATGAATGGGTAACAAAACTATGGGAAATAATGCACAGTGGAATTCTACTCAGCAATAAAGAAGAACAAAATAATGTCATTTGCAAGAAAATGGAAGGACCCGAGAACAGTATGTTAAGTGAGATTAACCAGTCTCAGAAAGTGAAGGGTCATATGTTTTCTCTAATATGAGCAAGCTAGGGAGTAACGGGGATACCTGAGGGACTCCAGATAACAGAGGAGAAACCTCAGTGGAGCCAGGGAGGTGGTCTAAGGGAAGGGGAGGGAGAAGACTGAGGTTCATTATTAGAAATAGTAACATCGATCCTGTGTACATATGTGAAAATACCAATGTCAATGTCAGTACTCTGTATTGGGAAGGGGGCAGATGGAGAGATGGGGGTTCTACCAAGTGCTGTGTGCATGTATGTCACTGTCAACATGATTTACATTATGATGTGAGACAATAATACACCAATAAAAGCACATAAAGGTGACGAAAAAGAAATTCCATGGAGGAATTTCACTGTGGAGCCTGACCATCTTCAGACTCAGAAAAATGTTGGACCCTGGACATCGTTGTTTGTCTATTTTATTTATGTGGACTTGAAGGTACAGTGAGGGCGAGTGGTGTGTACAGGCTCTCCATCCAGCCTGTGGAAGAGCCTGGTGCCCATTGAGTCCTCCTCCAGGGTTCTCTGCACTCCTCACACTGCTACTGGATAGCATAGTGAACCCTGAGGAAGACAAGGGTAAATCTGAGTCCCTGCACAACTCTGCAGGGTCTTCGGCATCATTGAAGAAAGAGAGCATTCAACTTACTAAGACTTCAATGGCAAGGATGTGTTATACGGATCAAAGTCTCTTAAACTGAACAATGTGTGTGGTACACATGGAAATTGTCAAATAAGAAAAATATTTGCTTGAATCAGACTGTCTTCTTTTCTGATCATGTTATATAACACCAATTTTCCTAACAATTTGTCTTCTATTATCTTCTATTACGTACTCAAGGCATGGGGGTATAGGTGTTTGCAGGTGTTCCCAGGGGCAGGGATAGGTGCTGCCTTCATACACTATCTGCCTTTTTTGACCCTCAGAACTAGATGGAATCAACATTTTTCTTCTTGAGGGCTTTAGAGGGAAAGAGGAAAAATAACATGCAATGGAGCTACTTTCCAAGTAGAAAGAAAAAATCAAAGTGGAGGCCACGTTAGGGTTCTCCCACTTCCACAGCCTAGGAGGAAATACTTATCTCCCTTGGGAGTTGCTCAGAAACCTCTCTTCATAAATTTCACTTCACAGCATTAGAGAGAATTGGTAAATAATGAATGAACAATGTCATGAAATTGGCATTATTAGCAATGTTATGATCAGCCCTACAATTAAAACTCTCCCATTATTTTGAATAATTTAAGACTGAAGTGCAAACACAAGTGGGGGATGTAGTCCAGGTGAAATGGAAGAAGAAAACTATTAGAACTCCCCTGAGGGTGATTCTCCATGTTGCTGGGGGAAAACATATGGTTAGAGCTCTGTGTCCCTGGAGCTGTTATATAATCTGATTAAACTTGCTGTTAAATAGACCCCATTATCAAAGTTCGATGCCACAGAGACTTGTGCAGGGGGAAGCTAATCAGTCCACCATCTGACCACTCACCAGGCTTCTTGATTTACAAGTCTATAAAACTACAATAGCTTGCAGTTCAGGGTGTACCTTTCACCCTTAGCCTCAAGGAAGCCTTTGCATATTGAACCAGGAAAATACATCAGTTTGCCCTTGGGGGACCCTATCAGGACACTGAACTTACTAAGTTTAACCTTTTGTTATATGCCCATCCTTCCTTTCAATTTTACAACACACTTTGAACTATGGGTGATGGAGATACTTTCATTTGGCTTCATAATTTTGTCTTTTGGGGGGCCCAAAGTACATTTGTTTTCTTAGTCAAAGTCCCCTATATTGCAATTTCCTAAAAGGCAGGAATCCTCTGTGAAAACATTCCCAGGAGATTATATGTCAGCCAGGCATGGTGGTGCACACCTGTAATCCCAGTACTTGGGAGATCAAGACAGGATGATCACAAGTTCGAAGCCAGCCTCAGCATATTAGCAAGACTCTCAGCAACCTAGTGAGACCCTGTTTCAAAGCAAAAGATAAAAAGGTCTGGGAGTGTAACTCAGAAGTAGAATGCCTGTGGGTTCAATCCCCTGTAGCATATACACAAAAAAGATAATGTATCAGAGAGAAAGATTGAGAGGGTCACTAATAATTCAGGGCCATAGCAATCGAAGTCACAGAAGCAAGGACAGGAGAGGATGGAGCACTCCTTAGGGAATGAGGAGGAAAACACAGGGCAAAATCCAGAATATTCTATCCTCGTGACTTAAAGAGACTAGGGAAGCCAGCAAGGGAGCATCAGGCAAGATAAGTCCCATAACAGGCTCACTGTAAAACCAAGTTCCCTGGGAGCTTAGGAGAAAAGGGAAAGTAGCAATTTCTTTTATGGCCAAATGTGTGCAAACTTGCAAGATGTGTTACTTATCGACATAAATGTTGAGCTTTTTCAGATGAAGAACTTGATTTTACAGGGATGAACACTTACCATCTGCCGCTTATTCTCAACGAGGTTTGATCCAATGATTCCGAGGAACGATCCAAAGCCAAGCTGCAAAAGAACATGACAAACATTGTACACGGGGAGACAGCCAGCCTGACCGCGCAGCCGTTCCAGCTCCAGCTCCTGGCTATGATTCAGAACGATGGAAAAGAACTGGAGGATTAATGCAAAAGCCACCCGCAGTTACTTACACAAATACAGAATGTGAGATAAAGTGTTTTCTCCCACCATTTGTCAATTTTCCCTTGTCGCAATGAATCACACCTAAAAAGAAACTTGTGTGCCCCAAAATGAAAAGTAAAGGTCAACTATAGCTTTTCAGAGCATGCTTATTTCAATTTCAATATCCATTACCTAGCATGTGACTGGTGAGTCAGTAAAATATATATAATGGTGAAAAGCACACATTATATTCTGATCTTTATCTATTTTTGAAAAGAACCTTCTACTCTTATGCATGGGTTACAGTTAAAGGTTTGCAATCATAATTTTTGATGCATCTGGCATACTAATCAAACTCAGGAAATACTTTAGAAATCAGTAAGCACCTTAACCCACACTAAAAAAATAAAAATAAAAAATAACTTTTTTTTAAAGCCTGTATTTGTGGTTGACCCACTGCAATTTATATTAGCACTTATTCACCTCCTTTTCCATCTCTGCTTCATTTATGGACAGAAAGCATTCATTAAAGGTGAACAGAAATGTCAGTGTAAAACCCTGAAAAACAATTTCCCTGTCTAAGTGGCTGGGATTATGGCTCAGTGTAGCACATCCCACTGCCCTCCTAGCTTTGCCATTAGTGGACTGAGTCTGTCAGTCTCAGCTGAAAATGATTGCTACCCAATAGCTATTGATGGAGATGAAACTGAAAGAAGTAAAAAGTGGTGAGAATGGACCAATAATTCTTAACACAAGTCCAATGATGTAGCTACATTTCTCTCTAGGATCGCTAATGGTTTGGGTTTCCATTTGCAGCCTTACCTTGGCTCTCACAGGGACGTCTATTTCAGTCGGAGGCCCCCAAGCCTTACATCTAGGCTTGGAAATCTAATGAACCCAAGGGCTGGACTTAGTGCCCCACTGTAGGAGAGCTAAGTGGTTGTCTCTGGACCACAAGAATGAAAGATGTTGGGTGTGGTGGTGCATGCTTGTAATCCCAGTACTTGGGAGGCTGAGACAGGAGGATCACAAGTTTTTGGCCACCCTTAGCAACTTAGCAAGACCTTTTGCAACTTAGTGAAACCCTATTTCAAAATAAAATGACTCAGAAGTAGAATACCCCTGGGTTCAATCCCCAGTACCATACAGAAAGAACGGAAGGGAAGAAAGAAAGAAGGAAGGGAAGGAGGGAGGGCAAGAAAGACAATGAAAAGCAAGAATGAATAGAAATTTCCAAGGCCTCTTTCTGCAGACAGAGCCACTCAGACATCCAAAACTCAACCAAGAAGACCCTGATTCAGCAGTTAAGCCATGCCTGTTTTCCACCTGGTTTTATTTCAAATATAATTAAAAGTTGTTGCCATAAATTATACTGATTAAAACCTGATTATCACACTATAGCCTGACTTGAAACCCAAACTCTTCTACTTCTGTCTGTGCAACCTTGAACAAAAGTATTAATCTTTCTTAACCTGTTTCCTTATCTGTAAAATATGAACACTAATAATGATTAACTTATACTGATTTGGTAAGGATTAAGCAAGATGACACATTCAAAGAACTCCACACAGTGCTTGGCACACAGTAAGTACTTAGTACATATTATTTTGCTCTAGAGATTACTATTACTATTTTAAAAGTCATTTTACTTTTGAGTCACTCCAACCCAATTTGAGCTAGAAAATCCTATCATTATTTGCTCTATTTCATGTTTACTGAGTTTTCTTGTTCTATCTTATCTCTTCCTTCAATATGTTTTCCAGCTTTTCCTTTCTAGAAGGAATTCCATGAATAGTCTGCTTATGGTACTCTGGGAAACTTGTGGATATAAATAGAAATTGGAATACAGCTTCTTGTGGGGAAAAGAAATTCTTTTACTAAACAGTTCATCAACTTCCACAGACTGTCTCCTGAACTGAACAGCAATCTTTTACCTAAGACAGGAAGCAAATACACTGGTTATTCCTGACATTTTCAAATACCTCTCTGATGGCAGTGACCAGAAGAGGTGGGCCAAGCACTTGTGGAACTGACTAGAAAGATGAGACACTCCAGAGCCGAAAATCCTAGGCCAGCTGTTACTCCCCCGAGAACCCCTTCAACCTCATTTCCATTTCATTCTGACCCACTCTAACCAATTCGATTTCCTAACATTCACTGAGAACCTTTATGTCAAATGTATAAGACGACATGGCCCCTGTCCTCTAAATGCTCACAGTCTTTTCAGGCAGAGATGAACTGTAGGTTAAGGACCACAGGGGAGGGAAAAAAAGTGCTATAAGAGCAGAGAATAATTCATTCTGGATTATATCCCTGGCTCTGCTACTTATAAACTGTGTGACCTTGGTCCAGTCCTTAACTACTCTGTGCTTTAGTTTCCTCATCTATAAAATGGGAATCAAGCTAAGCACATGCCTGTAATCCCAGTACTTGGGAAGCTGACACAAGAGGATTGCAGGTTTGAGGCTAGCCTCAGAAACTTAATGAGACCCTCAACAACTGAGTGAGACCCTGTTTCAAAATTTAAAAAAAATAAACAGAGCTGGAGGTGTAGCTCTAAGGTAGAATACCTGTGGATTCAATCCCCAGTACCAAAAAATGAATAAATAAAATCTGAATCATAATAATATCTCCCAGACAGGGCTGTTGTGCGGAATAAATGAGATAAAATATGTAGGTCTCTCTAAGGTTTCATAGAGGAGGAGACATTTAATATGACCTCAAAGGATATCTCTTGAGTCATGGCTGGAAGAATTCACTTATTTGGATGACAGGCTGAAGAGCACACCAATGTCACAGAAAAGAGCTTACATTTAAAGAGTTTCAAATTCAGCTGGGTGTGGTAGCACATACTTGTAATCTCAGTACTTTGAGAGGCTGAGACAGAAGGATCACAGGTTCTAAGCCAGCCTCAGCACCTTAGGCTCTTCGCCACTTAGCAAGACCCTGTCAAAATAAAAAATAAAATAGGGCTACGGGTATAGCTCAAAAGTAGAATGTCCCTTGGTTCAATCCCCAGAACCACCTTCCATACACACACATACAAAAGAATTTCAAGTTGAAGAAGCATTTACCCCCATTTTGGTCACAGGAATGCCATGGAGTTTGGTAGAGCTGATATCATTCCCATTTGATGATGGAAAAAGCAGAGGACTGGAGAATTTTAAGGACTTGTAGTGTTAGTAGAATAGTGACTGTCAAGTAGCAGTGGCCTCCTTGTTGTCCCCTAGGGAAGAAATATTCTGCAGGGATGGAGTAAGTGAGGAAGAGCGGAGTGGCTGGAAATAAAGAACTGGCCAGGTGTGGGGATGCACGCTTGTAATCCCACCTACTTGGGAGGCTGCTAAGGCAAGAGAGTCACAAATTTGAGAGCAGCCTCGGCAACTTAGTGAGATCCTATCTCAAAATTAAAAAAAAAATTAAACCAGGTGCAGTGGCACAGACCTGTAATCCCAGTACTTGGGAGGCAGAGACAGGAGGATTGCAGGTTCAAAGCCAGCCTCAGCAACTTAGTGAAGTCTTCAGCAAGTTAGTGAGACTCTGTTTCAAAAAAAGGGGGAGGGGCTGGAGATGTAGCTTGGAGGTAGAACACCCCTGGGTTTAGTTCTCAGCACCACAATTTTTTTAATGTGCTGGAGGTGTAACTCAGTGCTAGATCACTTGTCTAAAATGTATAAGACCCTGGGTTCCATCCTCATTGCCCCCCCCCAGACACAAACTAAAAGGAAAAAAGAAAAAGGAAATAAATAATTGAACCAATAATGTTTCCTGAAAATGGGTAGCTCCTTCTAATCAACTGCTTGCTCTCCTGAGACCTCAGAAACAGAAGTTCTGTGGTCCTCTTTCAAGAGCTAAATGGAATCATGTAATGCTCAGACCTTTGAACCTCCATCTTGATTCCCCAATACCTGGACAAATAACCAGTTAGAAGTCAGAATCAGGTTCAAGGGCCCCTTTTGATCTGCACATCATCACCTATGCCAATTCCCATCCACTGCCGTAACACCCAGGGGTGAGACCCAGAAGGATTAGCCATTTAGTAAATATTAACTGGACATCTATTTTGCGACAGGCACTGCATTTGATCTGGCTTTGGAGGCTAGGAGTTGGAATGGAGACTAATGAGATTCATGCTCAAGGAGCTCAAACTATAATTAGGTAAAGCAGCCCACAATCCCTTTCCATAATACTGAAATCCACAAAGCTCTTAAAGCCAAAAGGATTTTCTGGTAAACTAACTTTATGGCAAAATCTGACCTGGAACTGATGTGAGATTATTTTATAATCTTTATCCCACTTAATATAAAAATTCACATGTTATTATGGAAATTCAAAGGCACATGATTATGGGGAGTTTCTGAAGACCCCACTAGAGTATTAAGTAATACATGGTATATGTACAATGTAATTTTTTTTATGCTAGAGATGGAACCCAGGGGCATTCTACCTCCAAGCTACTCCAGCCCTTTTTATTTTTTGTTTTGAAACCGGGTCTCACTAGGTTGCTGAGTCTTGCTAAATTGCTGAGGCTGACCTCAAACCTGTGATCCTCCTGTCTCAACTCCCAAGTACTGGGATTACAGGCGTGTATCCACGCCTAGACATATCATGCACAGTATATTGTATAATTTTAAAAATAAAAAAGTCTAAATTTTGAATCACATCTGGCCCAAGGATTCAGATAAGGAATTGTGGACCTATATAAACAAACCCAATGAGAATATAGCTCAACAGATGCCAGGAAGCAACATATGAGTATTTTCCAGGAACCATGAGTGGGAGGAATCTATAGTAGGAAGTTTGAAGATGGTAGACACCACTGAGGACTCCAGTAGCTGAGAAATGTTTCTGCAGTGTCTGAAAGTTGGCATGGGGCAGAGCATTTAGATAGATCACATGGGGAAAATGCAAGTGACTACACTGAGGCAGGAAAGCTCAAGTCGTGTTCAGGGACTGTGATCATCTTGGCAAAAGAGAAGTAATGGGAGATCAGGCTGAGATCATCTGTAGAGAGCTTTGAATGGCATGTGAAGGAAGCAATAGGGAGCCATTGAAGGTTAGAACCTTGTAGTATTATAAAAGTCTTATCCAGCAGGTCAGGATTCAAGTCTCATGTTTAAAATGCATTTACTAAGTTAGAGATTGATTGATTGATTGATTGTGTGGTGCTGGGGATTAAACCCAGGGACACTCTACTTCTGAAATACACTCCCAGCCCTATTTTATTTTTTATTTTGAAACAGGGTCTCACTAAGTTGCTGAGGCTGTCCTTGAACTTGTGATCCTCCTGTCTCAGCCTCCCAGGTACTGGGATTACAGACATGTACCACCTTGCCTGGCTCTATTTATATTTTAGAATGAACGTAGATTTTAGAAACATTTTGATAAGAGGTGGAAAAGTGTTTGCCTAATTCGTAGTAACCACAAAAACTGACTATACGCTCCTTGTATTTCCTAAACAGTCAAGTTAATCAAAACTTTTTGGACATATAAAAACAGTCTTTACATATGAAGTTGAAGTCACATTGGCCTAGAGAAGGTTTCTAGACTACTGGCTATTTTTTCCCCTAGGTTCAGGGTATAATACCCTGGGTCCTGGGTAGAATACCTCTGAACCCAGGGGTATTCTACTCTACCTCTGAGCTACAGCTACAGCCCTTTTTATTTTTTATTTTGACACAGGGTCTCACTAAGTTGCTGAAGATCTCGCTAAATTGCTAAGGCTGGCCTCGAACTTGTGATCCTACTGTTGCAGCTTCCTGAATACTGGGATTACAGGCATATGCCACTATGCCCTGACTTACTGTTTGAATGATCCCTATTGTCCCTGTCTCCTAATATCCTGCTGTAAGTCTGATGTGATTTTCAATCATCTGACCCTACTCCAAGGAATGGAGCAGAAACTCCTTGGTTTCCCCTCCAGAAATAAAATTCAGGCTAGTATGAAGCCTAATAGTACCACTAACAATATAGCTGCTGAGAGGATGCTGAGGGGACTGGCTCCATCTTGTGGGTTGCTTGGGAAACACATTTAGAGGCCTCATTCTCCTGGATCTGAGGTGAGAGGAGGTTTGATGAGGAGTCCTGAGATTGAACCCAGAGGTGTTCTATTACTGAGCTACACCCCCCGGCCTTTTTGGTTTTCATTTTGAAACAGGGTCTCACTAATTTGCTGAGGCTAGCCTCAAACCTGAACTCCTTCTATCTCAGCCTACCAAGAACAGGGATTACAGGTTTGTGCCATGTTGTGATACCCTGCTTACTATCTGTATTACTTTTGCAATCAAAGGTTAGCTCATGAAAAGAAAATGTACATTTGTAGGGCCCACCCAGAATGAGAATCTCTGGGGGGGAGGAGGGAGAGATCTGTATTTCTCACAGGTTCACCTGGTCATTCTTGTTCATACCTGGGTGGGAAAACCGCTGGTTCAGAGTTTACATAGTAATTCCCTAACAATCAAACCATTCAGTTGGCGAAAGCACATCATTCCTGGACAAGTCTGGATTCTCAGGTGTTTACTGTTTATAGGTAGGAATTTTGGTTGTATTTGTTATAACATGATCAGACCTACAAAAAAAATGTATTTTTTGACTTTTCAATCTGCTGTCTTCTCCCGTTTATTTTCTATTATTAAACCCATTTTAAAGAAACTATCTACAGGAACTATGGGAGCAAATTTTGCAAGGTCAAAGCAAGGGAACACAGTGTCCAGTTGGTAGGGCTCTCATATGAATGCTTTCAAGTTAGCTCCTAGTGAAACCCACACACAGACTCACGCCTCCACCACTTCAACTTCCAGTGTTAGCTGAACACCAGGTACTTGAATAACAACAATCATGTGCACTTCTTAATTTGTTAATGTATTCCAACCTAGCCACCCACAGTCACATATTCTACAGAGCTGGTTTACAGCCCCTGTTCATGAATAAGAGTTTGTACTCTTAAAATGACATGGAAATACCTTCCCCTCACTCACGGAGACTGTGAATCTTGGCTGGAGCATTTACTTATCAGTCAGAAATATTTTACTAATGCAGCTACTTGAAGCATGCAAAGTCACACAGACCCTATAAATTGCTTTTCTAAGCCACCAGAACGCTCTTATCCCTCCTTTCCTTCCCTCTCTTTGCTTGTGTTTAAAAATAAAACCCAATTCTGCTGACAACCCGTTTTCCAGCCTCACCACAGGAAGTAGACTCGGTGAGTTCTCACATCACGTGTTTCACAGAGGGCACAGAACACCAACCAGTGTCTGGGGGGACACCTGCCCTCTACTGAGTCTAGGGGGGAGCTCTGCCTGCTCCAAAGCTGAGAGGAAACCTCCCTCCTCTCGCAGACTTCAGCTTGCCA
This sequence comes from Graphiurus murinus, assembly GCA_004027655.1. Taxonomy (NCBI): domain Eukaryota; kingdom Metazoa; phylum Chordata; class Mammalia; order Rodentia; family Gliridae; genus Graphiurus; species Graphiurus murinus. Next base: position 78,826 of record PVLC010003413.1, read on the forward strand.
GAGGTGCAGACCAACCTCTAGCCTCATGCGGGCCACAGCTTCACAAGGGCTTATTGAGGTGGCTGCCTGTGACCTAGGCAACAGACTTCAGCTTGGTCACTCACTGTGGCTTGTCAAAGGCATCATCTTTAATCCTTTTGAGAAGTCTCTTTGTTTTTCTCTCCAATCCCACCCCCCACAGATGAAAGAGAGAGAGAGAGAGAGAGAAACAAAAATACATCTGAACACTTTGTTGTCCTAATAAAAAATGAACTGCCCTAAACTTCCTTCTTGCTTTCTAGCAATTACAATTGTGAAGCTATTTGATATTAAAAATATGATCCAACCTCCAGACTTGGGTTTTGGGGTTCAACAGGGTAACCATAGACCTAAACAGGGAGAGGGTTGGTTTTAGACAGGGTCTTGCTATGTTGCCAGGCTGGCAAATGAGATTTGTGTGTGTGGTATTGAGGATTGAACATAGGGGTATTCTATCTCTGAGCTATACCCCCAGCCCTATTTTATTTTGAAACAGGGTCTCACTAAGTTACTGCACACTGCTGGCCTCGAACCTCCGATCCTCCCATCTCAGATTTCCAAGTACAGAGATTATAGTTGTTCACCACTGTTCCTTGCTAAATGAGATTTTTCAATGCAATAAATTCAACTATCCCCAAAGTGGATTGCATATATTTTTGGGGTGGGTAAAACAATCCACTGGGATATGAAAAGAAAACATTAGAACTCCTGTTTCCTATTTATTATCTAAAATAAGAAGAAAGAAATTAAGTGTCACTAATATTCAGTAAATGGACTGTCACTAGCACCCTCTGTTCATAAAAATATCAGATAATCAGGTGAGCTATCCATGGGAGAAGAGGGCAATTTCCAAGCAGCAAAGGGTTGGAGTGAGACATTTTATGTAATGCCCAGATTGTGTTATCTAGTTTTAACTAAACTAGTTCTGACAAGACAGCAAGAGGTTTGACAGGCTCCTGCTGAGAAATTGCAAATTGAAGATGACCCTAATAAGGTAAGCACGAGTGAGCAACAAGAAAATGGCAGAGTCAATATTTCTAACTCTCAGGGACAGCATTTTATCAGCCACATATTGTGAGGTCCATGATAAAACAATGATTGCAACATCAGTTCAATCATATCTAATAAGAATCATCCCCCAAAATAAACAATTATCTAGTAGGGTCATTGGAAATGAACATTTATAGCCATTATTTTTAATGACAAACATCACACCAAGAGCATGTCATCCTGTGACTTTTTAGGTTGTGTTTTATGAAGATATTAAAATTATTGTCGATTTCATTTTCATCTCATTTTGAGTTTCCATTTTCATATAAGTTTTATGAACATGTATATGGTATAAATGAATAACTTCATATTTTAGGAGTATAACTTCCAAATTATTTTTGTGATAGGAGTGCAGGATCATTTTGAAGATCAGTGCTATTGGTTAGAGAATGTCAAGCTGCCAGAGTCCTCAGATTTCACATAAGATCAGGTGACCTATATTTATATAGGAAAGCAGATGCCCAGAGAGAGAGAATCTTAGCCTATCTTTAAGACTGCTAGTTGGGGACATATCCTAAATTAGAAAACTGAGTTCCTAATGAATAAGAGGACTTGTTCATGTTCACACTCCTAGTTAAGGATAACACTGGGGTTCTTCTGAGTCTCAGTCCAGTACTTTTCTTAACAGGGCCAGAGTTGCCTCTCTATAGAGACATAGAAAGATATAAAGAGGAAATCTGAGCGAGCACTGGAAACTCAAAACAGCATGGAAAACCGTCAGAACAGAGTCAGAATCTCTGTAGCCATCAAGCCATGGAGACCTACCTATGCCTTCTATACTTACAATAACTCCCGGGTAATAACCTCCAACAGTCACATTCTGGGTCCTGGTGGTTGCAGCAAGGCCAACTGTGAGAATTAACACGGACACGATAAGCAAAGTCACTGTGACATAGATGGAGTTTCGTTTCCTCCGATTGAAGGCTCCTGAAAACAGAGAAAAACTGAAATTGTTCATTTCAGTCAGTGAAGGGAGTGTCCAAAAAAATGTACTAGGAAAGTTTTTCTTTCCTATTCCTACTGGTAACTGAGGTTATCTCTAGGAAGCTGAATTCTGGGGGAGCAGTCATCGGGTGCTACTCTTATAATAAAAAGAAGATTTTTCAGTTTGAAAAATAAACAAAAAAAAATTTCACCGGTTATATAAAAACAAAACAAATTATGTGCTCTAAAAGATGTGTCATACCCACTTAGTAGAGTGCTTTTTAGGCCAAATTATTAGGCATATGATGAATGAGAAGTGTTTGTTTGGAGGTATTAAATGAAGATATTTTAAAGCCAATATGCAACTAAGAAGGGTTTTTTTCATAAGCTAGAGATATGAAATTTTATTTTCAGTGTAAATATTGGAACCAAGCCAGGTACTGGGATTTTTTTTTAATTTCTGACATTTGCCACCTCGTGTATAAACTTTAAAATGGTGTGTTGGCGAGATTTGTCACATAACAAATGTATGTAATAAAGTAAGCATTTTGGAAGCCATTAGTCCACAAAGATATCTATTGGGGGAGGTAGATGGGAAGGATTATAACGTATACCCATTTAGGCTTATTTGAGGGTGACATAAATATAAATGATGAGAAACCCATTCTCCCACTCAGGGCTTATCAGACATGATAGCACAAACCAATATTTTTTTTGAAAATAGGCTTATTAAGTCAGATAGAAAAATTGTATCTAGGCTCGATTTTCAATTTAATTTTTTAAAGGAACCAAGCACAGTTCCACACTCTGCAGGCATGTTTCTGGCATGAGAGGAAGTCCTCAACAAGAAATACCAGGGAAGAGTTATCACTGGGATTTGGGGGCAGTAATCAAATGTGGAATGTGTGTGCAATCAAGGGGAGTTCAGTTGCCTAATTAGAGGTCTTAAGGGTCAGGAGAATGAAACAGTGGGGAGCCTGATGATGGAGTTGCTTACCCCAGGTGGCTTGACTGTCATTTATGGCCTTAAAGAGACCCCTTGGGTCTGCTCCTAAGGCCTGGTCATTCTGGGAGGCCTCACTGTAGCCTCAGGAAGCAGTGAGGGAGAGAAGCTGCCCAGACTGTGCCACTGGGAGGGAGGGGAGAGAGAGCGGAGGGAGAGTATGGAGAGGGAGGATAGGAAACCAGGCTAGATTCAGGAGGGCCCAGGCAGTGGTGACTGGGGGACTGGTGGTGACTGGACTTGTAGCCACTGCAGATATCCCATCTGGTATGCAAGAAAAGCATCTGGAGTGCCACCCTGGGTTAGACCCACCATCCATCTTGTCCCCATGGGATCCAAGTGAGGTGGGAGGGGCTGGCTTTCTCCTCTGACGTCAGCCTCAAAAGTGAGGGACATGACTCATCAGGGTCCATCTTCTCTCTCTCTCTGCTCATTCATTCATATTCTCATTCCCTCTCTCTCTCTCTCTCTCTCTCTCTCTCTCTCTCTCTCTCTCTCTCCCCCCCCCCCCAGGGATGCTCTACCTCTGAGCTACACCCCATCCCTATTTTATTTTTTATTTTGAAACAGGGTCTAAGTTGCAAAGGGCCACACTAAATTGCTGAGACTGGCAGAGACCCTGAGATCTAATATCGTTCTATTCTAAGACTATTTTTCATCAAAATGTAGAAGTGGTCTGAGCGTTTATAGGCACCCATACATTAATGTGCTGATCTCTTCCCCCCAGGGGAGGGGAGAGGTTAGGAGAGTTGAGAAATGAGGCTCCAGTTCAGTGAGACTAGAGTCCAGACTTCATGGGGAAAACATTAAGGCCCAGAGACACCTGTGACATCAGGAGCCTTTGTGAGCTATTGGGATGCAATTGCAACCAGTGATTCAGACTGCCTGGTGCAGGGAAGGGACTAGAAGGGAGACAGGGTTTATTTCTTCTGTTTACCTGAAGGTTTGTAATCCTTCCTCTTGATTTAGAGGCACCTTAAGAATCTCTAAAACAAGACCTTTGATGATAGTCAGTTGGATCCACAGAGGAACTCTAATGTCAAGTTCTCTACACTAACTCCTGTTCTTGTCTTTCCTTCTCCTTTGTCACTCTCACAGGACATCTCGCTATCCTTTGCTCCAAACTGGCAAAAGAGAAAGTGGGGGGGGGCAATCTGGATTACCCAAGGGTACCTTACACAGAAAACATGTAACCTTCCAGATGAAATTGGAGGAGTGTGTACCTATGTGTGGTCTTTCTAAATTTTTTGTTTCCTCTGCCTGCTCTTCTCCACCAACTGACCTTTAATCTTATTCACAGCTCTTGGGTCTTCTTTGCAAATATCACTCTAACTCTTAAAAGCACAGGAGCTAGGTCAGAAAAGTGACTCAGCAAACCACATGGTGTCATTCAAAATCTATTTTTCCCCCTCTGCTTTAGAACCTACATTGAAAATTCAGTGAGTTGAGAAACCCAAAGATTCCACAGCCCCACAGGGGCCTTGTCTCCAGAAAGGATTTGCTTTGGATAAAATTGCTAAGAAGACTCTCCCTTCACTATGTTGAATATCTATTGTCTGTCGCCCTCACACTCCCACAGTCACCCTTTATTTTACACTATAAGGACCACAATTGTGTAAAATAAAGTTATTTCTTGTTATGCTTGGGAAGTTGACTATAACCGCCCATCAATTTATCTTCAGCATAAAATTGACTTAATACAATCCACATCTACTTAGAACAAAACATATCTGTAGGTTCTCTGAAGGTGTGGCCAGGAACTCTAAGGGTGCTCATTGTGTCTGCTTAGGACATTTTCCTGGTGATTGTTTATTTTAGAAGGGAGAAGATCCCTGTTCTTATCAGGGTACAGTTTGGCCTAGATGGTCTGTGAACCTAGGATCATCGGGGTTTTTTTGTTTTTTGTTTGTTTTTTAAGAAAATCAACACATCCAAAACTCAGACACCATAAGCTACTTAAAAACAGCAGCAAGTACTCAGTGTCTATCACAGTCTTTAATATCCAGTAAGTAGTAGGTACTTGTTGAATAAACAAAAGATGACATCTCAGAATTATTTCCCTTCTAATTAAAATGGTTAGGGAGTGGAATTGTGTGAATAAATATTGGCTATGTTCATAGAATTTTTTTTAAATAGGTTACAACCGAGGGCTCCCCAGAACTGAAAGCCTCCTTGATGCCCAATATATTTCTGCATAAAAAACAACAACTCCTGCAATCAACAGCAGAGAGCATCTGAAATCTCATCACTGGCACTGCCCGCCCCCCCAGCAGCTTCCTTGCAGACTACTGCAGCCCTCCCTCTCTGCAGTGCCCCACCTCCATCCCAGAATCCTGATGACCAGGATGCTCGCTCTGGAGGCACCCAATTATTTGCTGTCTTTACCCTTCCAAATACAGCCAGATTCTCCCTCCTCTGGCTTTTCCTCCTGATCAGAGCCCCCACCTGCATTGCGGTCTTTGAATCTGAGTCCCTCTCTTCATTTGAAACTTGCTCAAAACTCACCTCTCCCAAGTTTTTCTTGATCCAGCTCATTCTACTCTTGTTGCTCACTGTTTCATGTCCCTAAATTCCCAGATACCTTACTCAATTTGTATATTAAATGTAATTGCGGCACCTGGATGATCCACCTGTTCTGAGAGGAACCAGAGTGTGGGCTGCTTAGAAGAAAGGATGTTACCTTGAATATGTTCTTGATCAGCCCTTCCCAGGAGAGTGTAGAGTGTGTGATCTTTATTGGGGTGCAGCAAAGATGGAGAAGGCCCATCATCCTGTCTTGTACACTGTGCTGTTGATGACCCAATTCCCTGGGTCGATCTCTTGAACCAATTAGGATGTGCTTACCTGAGTTTGCTTTGCCACACAAGGTGGATCCCAGGAATTCCCCTCCTTGAGCATCCCTGGAAACAGGTGGCCACCCAAACAAGAGCCTCAAAGCCCTGCCAAACTTCCAAGTATTTCTTTAAAGGCGCAGAAATCCACTACCTTTGCCCCCTCCCCCCCAACAATCAATTATTTGAATGGAGATGTTCAAGGCCTCCCAGTTAATTACCAAAGTATTCTTTGGGGAAAGGAGTGCCCTGATGTAGTAGAGGTGCCTTAGGGCCTGGGGGGCAGTGTTGCCAAAATGGAGAAGGGGGTTGCTGGGAAGGGCTGGAGGAACGCTGGAGTCTAATTACCATGTTCACAATTGCGTAGTGCATGCTCCCCTCTGAGTCTTGGATTACCTGCTCATTCCCAGGCAGCCAGCAAACGTGGAGTGCAGGCACTTTGGTGCAGTGTGTCTGCGTGTTTACAATTTTATTGTTTTGGCTGCTGTTACGACTTGACTGTAAAGGGAATCTCCTCGGAAATGCTGCCCAGGGAGAATGAAACACTAACCCACCCACTCTCACTCCCGCTCCCCTCATGCAAGGGAAGGTGGCCCTGCCAGAGCTAAGTGGGAGTAGCTCCTAAGTAGCCTAGACGCTGATTCAGGCCTGGAGTGTGCGTGACCAGCTCCAGGGAACTCCGGGGAGACTCCCCTTTCCAAACTGTTGGAAACCCAGGGTTACCACTTCACTCAGGAATTTGCCAGTGCTGTCGGTCTGCAGACCTTAAAAAAACAGAATGCGTGGTGCCTGTTCCGCGTCTATGTGAGATCTATTATTCCTTTCCCGCAGTGTGGAGACTAGGCGAAGCCCTCTTCGCTTCTTGTTGCTCAGACATTTAGAGAAACGCAAGATTGAGGTTCCCTGGGAGCCTAAGAGAAAACTGTCTTTATCTTCTTCCCCCAACCCACAGAGTGCCACGTAGCAACCCTTTAAACCCAGGTCTTCCAATCTGCCCACTCCTGCAGTCTGACCAGCCAGGGCTAAGAGGCTTGGTTTGCAGGTGGTTGTCTCCCGCCGCGGGAATGTGCGCTGCGGAACCCTGGCGCAACAGCTTGGTGTCGAGAGCCAAGGCTGCGTTGGCGCCACAACTGGCCAAGGTAAGGAGTACATTCTGTGTGTGTGTGTGTGTGTGTGTGTGTGTGTGTGTGTGTGTGTGTGTGTGAGAGAGAGAGAGAGAGAGAGAGAGAGAGAGAGAGAGAGAGAGAGAGAGAGAGAGAGAGAGAGAGAGAGAGAAGAGAGCTCGCTGAGGTTAAGTGGGAGTTAGATGTCCCTGGGCTCTGGGTTTGGTTCTGGCCTCGTTTGTACCCCGTTGCAAATAACTACGTTCTTAAAAATGAAAAGAGCGAATTCTTATGCTGAATATGCAAAACCATTGCAAATACGGATCTTTCCAGCATTCAGGACATAACAATTTCTGGGGCCCCTTGTGTGAACGAATTTTGTTGAGACTCAGTCTTTCGCAGGCAGTAGAGAGCTCCTATAGGGGATTTAATCTTCTCCCCGCCTCCTCCTCTCGAGATGTTCCAGCAAATTCATCGCAGACAACCTGAACAGAGTGGATGGCAAAAATTCGGGTCGGAAGGATTTTGCAGAATGTAAAGTAAGTTGGAAAGAGAGATAATTCGATTTGGTTGAAGTGTATCCGAGGAGAATTTTTAGATTAGGTGGGATCATGGTTTGACAATCCCCTCCCGTTCTCCTAGGCTCCAAATTAATTTCTCCGCCCAGTGAAATCACAGGGCTTGGGAAGGTGCTTAACAACTGAAGGGGACTGGATTTGTTTTTTGTTACTACCGAAAAGCAGTTTCCAGGGGCAGCCAAGTTGATGTCCAAAGGTACCAGTCCCCCAGTTTCCAGGAGGAAAGGTGCCCCTCCCCCTCCATTCCACCCCGAGAGGAAAAGCGCGACTTCAGAAGATGCACGGGCTCTTTCTTGCGCCTTCACTCCCCCCCCCCCTTTCACACTCACGCACATTTCGTGCATTTGGAACAGAACTGGAATCAAATTCAAGGGATGTTGATCCTGCCGCTGCAGAAGGCAGGACTGCCGTGGTCTGGAGTGATTCCTCAGGAATCCCCCTCCCGACAGTCCCCCCGCCTTGCTCCTCCACCCCGCCCATCCCCCAGGGTTGCGCAAACCCTCCACCCGAGAGGTGCAAATCACCCCCCCCCATCATCACTGCAGTTCTGAATTTCAGGGCAGCTTCAAGTGAGTTGGGAGGGGGCGAGGATTCTGCTTCTTCTAATTATCCTTAGTCGTGAGCTTTTGGAAGTGATGAGGACTTTGCAAAGAGAGACAGAGTCGAATGAAAAGCAAAGGCAGGTTTAGATCCCCAGACCGCTGGGATTTACCACTGGCTGCAAGTCTGTATACACGCACACAAACACACACACCCTCACTCTCGGGCAGGGATACTCCGACACCATCCTGGTGCTCCAGTCTCCACCACCTTCTCTCCCCGCCGCAGCCGGACCGCTGGGGTTCTGGTCCGCTACCAGATGCTGGGGCGCGCGGACCCCCCTAAGCCCGCTTCCCGCTCTTTGGCTCTCCGGGAGGCCCGGGAGCTCTCTGTTTAGAGGGCAATGCACTCACCCCTTGCTGCCGCCACCGCCTGGAGAGAGGGCAGCTAGACTTACCCATGGAATCAGGCAGGGACATGTCGCTGGACCGCTGCTGAGTCAGGGACTGATGCATGGTGAAAGCTGCCAGGTTTCCCTAGAGCCCAAAGCTGCTTCTAGCGCCCCAGGCTCAGGGCGCCCCGCAGAGCATCCTACTCTGCTGCTGCCTCTGCCCGTCCCCCCCAGAGCTGAGAGAGACTGCCTCTGGTTAAGAGCTTCAGCCCAAGTGCCGCCTCCCCTTCTCTTGCCCTCTTCTCCCTCCCTCCTCTTCTGCCTCTCTCTGCTCCCAGAGGCAGCAGCACTGGCAGTCCGTGCAGCAGCCTGCGCTTGCGCAAGACCCCCCTCCCTCCTCCTCGGCCTCCCCATCCTAGTTATCCACCTCCCAGCCTCCCAAGCCAGACTGGGAGCCGTTTTAGCCCCTTGGGGCCAGGGCTGAGCAGAGAAAGAGAAGGAGGCTTCAGCCTAGGGTCAAGCCACCTTCTCTGTGGTTTAGAAAGAGGGTCTTGGGCAATCATCCTGCTCCAGGATTTATAACTGGAGAGAGGTCAGAATCAGAGGTTTAGTACCAAGGAACACCCCCTCCCCCCACACACACACCATTTGTGCAGGTCTGGTCTTAGTGCTTCCCAAATGACATAATGGAGCTGGAAATGATCCAGAAAAGGGCCACTGTATAATCAAGAAGATGGTGTGGGTAGGCTACCATATGAAGATAGATTAAACAAAGCAGACTCTAGTCTAGAACGATGAAGGCTGGGAGGAGATGTGACCAGAGTATATAAAAGTATGGAGAGAGAGAGAGAGAGAGAGAGAGAGAGAGAGAACATCTTATTCACCACATCTGAGAATTCTATAACCAACATCCCCCTAAAGCTAGGAGATTTAGCTAAAGCAAATATGACTCGCATCAGCACCCTAATTTGTTGTTGTTGTTGTTTGTTCTAGGTACTTTTATAGCAAGGATCTTATTTTCTCATCATAGCAACCATACAAGGGAGGAGGAGGAGTTACCAATAACCTCCATGTATAGACAAAGAAACTGAGTCTCAGATGAAAATTTCCTGTGACCACTTGGCTCCTAAGTGGCAGAATTGGTATTCATACCTAGAACTATTGGACTCGCAGGTCAGCACTCTTCTTGCTATGGTAGTTGCCTCCATGTCCTCCTAACTCCCCAGCAAAAACCAAAACCAAATAAGGTATAAAACTCTCCTGAGAACCAGTGGCATAAAGGGTAAGTACTTGGTTCCTTCCAGATCTGCCTTGCTAATCTAGGAGTGAGGCTTTGTCTCCTTATCCAGGAATCAGGACTGGAAATGGAACAGAAGGCCCTTGACCTTTCTCACCTTCCCAAGAAAGACAAGATGCTTCCTGAAGCTTAAAAAGGAAGCTGTTTGTGAAGGAACTTGGGCATCCCAGGGGCCAGGTTAAATGCTGTGTCAGATATTATTAGCAGCTCTACATTATAGATGTGGTTTAGAAATCTGTGATATATGTCCTAGATAGAGACAAGATGCCCAGTATTATAGAGTATGTATCTTGAGGATCCTAAGCTTATGGGTCAGTCTTCATAGGCTCCAAAAAGGCCATATTTATACTCTTTGGAGTGGGTACCAGGATTGAATCTAGCCCGAGCCACACCCCCAGCCCTTTTAGTTTTATTTTGAAACAAGGTATTACTAAGTTGCTGAAAGTCTTGTTAAGTTGCTGAGATTGGCCTCAAACCTGCAATCTTTCTGTCTCAACCTCCCAGGTACTGGAATTATAGGCATTGTGACACTGCGCCCAGCCCATATTTATACTCTTACAACAATTCATCTTTCAGTCCTGTTTACTTATCTCTTCCCTCCCCCTATCCTAAATATCTCGTATTTAACGTGAAGAACTCCTGTAACCAGTACTGATTTCTCAAGAGTGCTTCCTAATCAACTCATTTCACTTTTGTGAAAATAGCCTTAAGGAAAAGAGGTTTGTATAAAGGCTAGAAAAGACTGTTTAAAACCTTCTTTAGAGATCCTTGGTTTCCTATAGCAGCCATACAGCTAGAGACAATGAAAGAAGCCAGATAGAAACTTGTTACTGTACCATGCTGGTTTCAATGAACAGAATGAGTCTAGTTCACTTTAGAAAGAAACACACTATCCATCAACTAATGCAGAGGGCATAAACTTGGCCTTTATAATCAAAGCCACAAACTAGTGAGGTACCCTTAACAGGGCTGAGCCTTGCTTTCTACAATATCCATATTCCTGAACCTTGTGTGAAAATTGAACCTCATTTTTAAAAGTACTAGAGGAGCTGGCTGTTTTAAAAGAACGGAATACTGTATATTTCTTTTGTACTATCTCTTGGGGTGCTTATGGAACTTGGAACACAGCAGGCACTCAGTCAATTTAAAAATGACTTTGAACTAGTAGCAGTGACAATAGTAGCAGCTGCAGCAGCTCAGAGAGTAGTAGCAGACTTCTCCCCAGAGATGGTGTACTTGTTTGGATTTGGGAAAAGGAAGGGGCTAGAATGAGAACTAGAGGTGAAAAAAACTTGTATTTTAACCAAGCCCTGAACCCAAATCTCTTTTCCTTCAAAAGAAAATTTATTTAAATTCAGAATAAGCTGGACAGTTAAAAGCAAAGGGCAGTTTTTCCTGGGCTCCGTTCTGATTTTCTTCCTAACAAGACACGTGTGGGTTTTATACATGAATAGGCTCATAGTCAATTTTACCAATAGGTAAGCCACTTAGATGAAGGAATAGGTATTTCATGCACAAGAAGGCTACTATAAAACTGCTTGGTTAGCTTCTGTTGAAAAGGAAATTATTAAAATGACTTTAAATAAATCCTTTTTTTTGCCAGCTTAATTAAGCATACAGTGTTGTCCTAGGTTACAAACTGTTATGGCATGGGGAAACGTTTGCCAATGGTACTGCATCCTACTTGCCTCTGTCGTCTTCAAACCAATGATGAGGGGCCACACCAGAAGCCTTCAGACCACTATAAACATGCCAGATGGCACTCTGTCTCCAACACATTTGCCCTGGGAATAGCCATAACACTCAATCACCTTATTTTGATGATTGGTTTCACTAGTTAAATTACTACCACAGTGCCTTCAAGATTCCAAATTGGGAATGTGGGCTACAGGGGATTATGTCTACAAGTATACACACATGCATATTTTAAATGGTAGTCATACAAGTATTCATAAATGCACATACATATCCACATCCCAGCCATTATCTGTATGTCCTGGTTACCACCTACCTCAGTTCCCAGACTTAGGTTGACCAAGGCCAGAGAAGAGCTACAGATTACTAGAGCACCTCAAAGAGCCCAAGCATCCCTAATTGAGATTGGAGTTGTGCCCAGCAGACTGGGCCACCTTAGGCCAATGCCTAGTATTCAGTGCCTGCACCTCAAACACCTTAATCTACACTGAGGAAAACCTTGACTTCACCCATGAAGCTTGACTGATTCTCATTGTCAGTTCATCATTTTCTTTGGATACCAAGAAAATAACCAGGAACAGCACTGATACTTTTATTTGCATTATTGTTGTTTTCTATTGTGTGGCCTGCTTTAGTTATATAACACTGTGTTTTCCAATCCCATTAAGAAATTTTTTGAAAATAGGATTTTCTTTTTCTTTTCTTTTTTTTTTGTGGCACTAGGGATTGAACCCAGAGGCATTCTACCTCCAAGCTATATCCCCAGCCCTATTTTATTTTTATTTGGAAACAGGGTCTCACTAGATTGGTAAGAGTCTCACTACTTGCTGAGGCTGTCCTCAAACCTGCAATTCTCCTGTCTCAGCCTCCCAAGTACAAGATTACAGGCATGCGCCACCATGCCCAGGTGAAAATAGGATTTTCAATTGATAGAACATAATTTACTTATGACTCCACTGTTATTGGATGTTTTGAAGGTTTCCAATTTGTCAACACTGTAAATAACACAATGAATGAAATCTCTGCCTTTTTTTTTACCATAGGAGACAATGCTATAGTGGAATTATTGATTCAAAAGCTCCAAACACATATTATTAATTGAATTTTTATCAATACACAATATAGTAAAATACATACTGGTGGATTTATATACATACATATGACATTCATATATCTACCCCTGTAACTAGATCAAGATATTGAACCTTTTTAGCATCTCAGATGGCTCCCTTGAGGATCCTTCCCAGTCACTCTCCCAGAGGTTACCACTATTCTCATGTTTGTAATCAAGCCCAAATATTTTTGTGGCTTTGAATACGTATTGCCAAATTGTCCTCCAATATATTTATAGGAAAGCACATTCACACTGTCAGCATGTGAAGGTGTCACATCTTCTTGGTTTTCCTTTGAAAAGAGGATGTGTTTTCCCTGAAGACAGACCTAGCTACAGTCAAACCAACAACAAAGGATAGGGTCAGTCAAGCAGCCAGACTGACCGGGCACAGAGCATTCAGTGGGAATAACAGGTCTGGGAGCCAGAGGCTGAGGGCAGTCCCAGCAGGCAAAAAATACTGTGTTGCCATGTCTTAGAATCCTCCAACTGCCCATGCTTTCATTGTTATACTCAATACTGTTCTCTGTTGCACATACCCAAAGTCTTCGTCATATTTAGCTTTCAAATTTCCTATAATGATTACTTAGTTATGCCTGGTACAGAGTTGGCATTTAAATACTGTTGAACACTTTTTATTTACTGATTTTTTTCCTACTTACTGAAATAAAACCTGAGACTAAAAAATCCCTCAAACTGCAGAGGTACATGATGTAGCAAATTATCCCCTACCCATAATTCTACTGCACAGAGATAATGATAGTTTACAGGTTGGGTTACATTTTTCTAGAATATTTACCAGGGCATATTTTTACTTTCATTTATTGATTTTGAGAGTTATATACTCCTTTTAAAAATAAACCTTCAAAATAACAAAATAGTGAATATTTTTATCAAGCATTGTAAATTATATTTAAAGCTTTCAAATGCACATCAAAATCCAGCTTCAATCAATCAAACATAACAGTAATTCACTTTTACACAATTAAAATCCCTCCAATTTATATTATGATAGCTATTTAGCTATTATAAGCAGGGAATGGAAATTCTCTCTCTGATCACTAATATGTGGTGAGGAGCATCAGGAGAATTATATGAAAATGAATATAAAGAAATTATTTTGATTTCAAAATAAATTGTTTGAAAACATTAATTCCTCAATAAGACCCTCAAAGCTCAGGAAATAAAACAGAGAATCAATAAATAGGATAGCATCAAATTCAAAAGCTTCTGCACAGCAAAGGAAACAATCAAGAGTCTGAAGAGCCTACAGAATGGGAGGAAATCTTTGCCAGCTACTCCTCTGATATAGGACTAATATATCTAGAATATAAATAACTAAAAAAATTAACACTAAAAAACCAAGTAGCCCAATTAAAAAATGGGTAATTGAACTGAATAGACACTTCTTAAAAGAAGCACAAATGGTCAATAAATATATGAAAAAATGTTCAACGTCATTTGCAATCAAGGGAATGCAAATAAAAACTACTACACTGAGAATCCATCTAACTTCAGTTAGAATGGCAATCATCAAGAATACAAATTATAATAAATGCTGGCAAGGATATGGGGGAATAGGAACCCTTATACACTGTTGGTGGGATTACAAATTAGTACAGCTGCTATGGAGATAAGTGTAGAGGTTCCTCAGAAGAATGGGAATGGAACTACCATATGATCCAGTTATACCACTCCTGGGTATCTTTCCAAAGGAATTGATGTCAGAATATTATAGTGATACATGCATACCAGTGTTTATAGCAGCACAATTCACAATAGTCAAGTTATGGAATCAACCTAGGTGCCAGTCAACATATGAATGGATAAATATAATGGTATTTTACTCATCCATAAAGAAGAAAAAATTAGATAATTTGCAGGAAAATGGATGGGACTAGAATATTATGCTAAATGAAATCAGTCAGTCTCAGAAAGTCAAGGGTGGTATGTTTCCTCTCATATGTGGAAGCTAGAGAGGAAATGGGAAACAAAAGGTAAACTTTAGGTAAATAAGGAAAGAGCGCAGTAGAATATTAGGAGAGAGAACAGGGGAGGAGATGGGGAGGGGAAAAAGAATTGATGAAGGAAACAGTTTTTTTTTTTTGTAGTACTGGGGATTGAACTCAGGGCATTCTACCTCCGAGGTACACCCCCAGCCCTATTTTTTTTTATTCTTTATTTTGAAACCGGGTCTCACTAAGTTGCGGAGTGCCTCACTAGGTAGCTGAGGCTGGTTACGAACCCGGATCCTTCGGTCTCAGCCTCCCAAATGCTGGGATTACAAGCGTGCGCCACCATGCCCAGCTGAAGGAAACAGTTTGAATAATGCTATGTCCATGTATGTCCATGACTACCAATCTTACTCACATGTATGGAGAGCCAGGGGGAGTGGGTTGTGATCTGGAGGGAAACATACATGTGCATGTATGTTTGTGTCACTTTGTACCTCACTATGATGTATTATTACAATACACCAATAAAAGTATAAAAATGATACAGGTATACATACTTCTACTAAATTCTTGATAGGAAAGTTCTGAAGAACAAACCATCTGTTTCTTACCATAGGAAGGAGGTAGTTTCTTTTTAAAGTCAAAGTCTTTGACCTTAATTCTCCTAATTGGAAGGCATACAACAGCCACACAGAACAATAATGCATGAAACAATGAATACACTAGGGACACGGTGGTATTTAAAAATCTAGGAAATGCTGTTTTCAATTTTAGAATAAATGTAGCAGGTTAATGGTCACAAAAACCTAAGGTTGGAGTGAGATCAGTCAATGAGTAAACATAATTGACATATTTTATACAGTAAGCTGTTTATTAAAGAAAGCATCCATACAGAAAAATTGCCATACTTACTACTTTCTAATTAGGAAAGAGGGTGTGAGATGGGGAGGTGGTCTACACAGGAACTTGGTTGGGGGGAATCAGTGGGGGACCTCACATTTCAGATGCCCTAGTTTACCTGCCAAGGATGGCAGTTGGTGGGGTTAGTAGAATAGGATTCAGTTGAGCCTTAACAGCCCTGTTTCCTTCCTCTAATTAATTACAGAGCTCAGTACATCCTTTTCCCTCATCAAAAACATTCATTAAACACCTAATTAGATGTGGCATTGTCGCAGGCAGGGGTGTGTGTGTGTGTGTGTCCAACTGCTTAGATCAAGTTTGGACTGGAGAGGATTTCTTGTTCAGTAGTTTCTGGGAATCAATAGTTTTGCTACCAGTTCAAACTGCTTTGTGGAGCTTTTAAAAATGTTTACACTCTATGACCCAGTAAGCCCACTTCTGGGAATCTGTACTAAGGAAAGGGAAATCTAGACTAAGATTTATGTGCAAGAATGTCCATGGCAACATTATTTATAAGTTTAAAAAATTGTAAAAACCCGAATGCCCAAAGTTAGGGAAATGATGTACTACATAACCATTAAAAACATGGCATCAAATACTTAAGGACATGGAAATATGCATAATAACAAGTTTAAAATAGGCAAAATTGATCCAAATTTTGTTTAAAATTGCATAAATGCAGAGAAAAGTGACTAGAAGGAAACTCAAAAATATTTAATATAGTTTTGAGTAGTGACATTACAGGAAATTGCTTTTTTATACATTCCTATATCTATCATATATATATATATATATATATATATATATATATATATATATATATATATATATATATATATTGGGGGGGTACTGGGGATTGAACTCCAGGGCATTCTACCTCCGAGCTATACCCCCAGACCTATTTTTTATTCTTTATTTTGAAATTGGGTCTCACTAAATTGTGGAGTGCTTCACTAGGTAGCTGAGGTGTCAAATATATTATTAAAGAGCATGTATTTTTTGTGGTACTGGAGATTGAACTCAAGGGCATTCTACTTTCTAGCTACACCCTTAGCCCTATTTTATTATTTTGAGACAGGTCTAAGTTGCTGAGGCTGGCCTTGAACCTGTGATCCTGTTTACAAATATATGCCACCACACTCAGCTAAGAACATGCATTTTAAAAATTAGCACCAACATCCCAAAAATCTGTTTAATAAATGAATTTAGATAAACAGGTGAACGTTTCATAATTGCATTCTATCTCCTCTGCAGTGTGCCTTGAGTAACTCAGGATGCAGCTACTTTGGTTTGATATCTCTCTCTCTCTCTCTCTCTCTCTCTCTCTCTCTCTCTCTCTCTCTCTCTCTCACACACACACACACACACACACACACACACACACACACACACACACCTGTCCACCTGTCTTCCTTTGCCTGAGTGCAAGTTTCAGAAAATGTGTCACCTCTCTCAAAGGAATTTGTACTTCTCTTTTGTGTGATTCAAGTTTGTTGGTGTTAGCAGGTGGGCAAGAACTTTTTCTGGTCTGCCTCTGGCTATGCCCCTGAAATCACACCGGTAGAGGGCTGTCTACTCTGTGGATTGCCTAGAAGGAGCAGCTTTCTGGAAAACTGACCTGTCTGGGAAGATAAAAGGAACTATGCTTGGGGATGGGGAGGATATTTAGGGTCAAGACAAAATAGAGAAAGGGATAAAATCAGAAGTGTGTTTATTAAAGAGGGTTCCTTTGGTAAGGTTGTATTTTAGTGTGTTACTGTTTAAAAGAAAGAATACAAGTGGACCTGTAGGAAATTCTATTGAAGGTAAAATGCAACTAAAGCCATGCAGGCCTCTGAGCTCTGCTCAGGATCCCAGGTTCCTAAGGAAGGAGTTATTCAATAAAGGTTACCATCCTTTCACAAACAATCAGCAATTACAAAAGTCAAATAGGCACATAAATTTTGAATGATACAGAATTGCATAAATTAAAAGTGTGACTTTTCCTCCCCAATCTCACTCTTCAGAGGTACCCTCTGTTAAAAGTCTGGCACATTTCTCCTTTATGATTTTTCTACTTTCCCTCTACATATACAGCAAATATATGCACATATACAGTTATAAGAACAGTGAACAAAAATTGACCAAACCATAAAAATTATTCTGTAACTTACTTTTTAAACCCCCCAGTCTGTTTCATGGACCTGTTTTCTGTGTCACTATGTATATAGGTTTACCTCAGAGCTGCTGCATAACCCTCTATCATGTGAATGTTTCAGATTTATTTAATTAACTCCCCACGATTGTACATTTCACTTACTTCTAGTTTTTCATAGTTACATGCAATATTGCAGTAAGCATCCCTCTACATATACTGTAGAACCAATTTAAGGAAAGATCTTTCCATCAGCTGTGCGCTACCTAACCATTTGCAATTAGTTTCCTGGGCTCTGGAAGAACAGTTTTTAATGGCTAGGCCAAATGTTCTGTAGCATTCCGAATGGTACAAGGCATCCTTTCCAATTAAGTTGCAGTCTACTACACACTACATTTTAAATTACATTATGCTCTAAGGACAGAGCTCTGTCTTTCATTATTGATGCAGTGTTATAATGTTCTATCTTAGTATTAATGACTTGGACTTGAATGAGCACCACCTGAAGAGAGTAGGCAGCTAGAGTTTGCTGGTACATGTCACCAAGAGCATGTCCTCCAATCACACCCAGCCATCTCTCCACGACTTCTGGCAGGAAGGCACAACTACAGAAAAAGTGCTTTATCTGCCACCTTCCGGTTTGAGGGAAAGGAGGAAGGGGGCACATATACTAACATCTGAATTGCTGAAGAAGACCAAACTGCTTTCAGTCCCAGTCCCTCACATCCTGGGTGCCTTTCCTTACTCAGGAGCTCATTGTTTCCAACACACTCTCTGGCTGTCTACAGCTCTTTAAATTTTATTTATTTATTTATTTATTTATTTATTTATTTATTTATTTATTTATTTATTGTAGTAATTCGTGCAATATAGCATACATCTTTGTTAAGTACAAGTTGTTAACAACATATTTGCACACAATTCTCATTTGACCCCTTCCCCAATTCCCACCCCGTTCTCTCCCCCTCCCTCCCCCTCAGGTTCACTTCAGTGAGTGACCTTGATATGATTGTGTAGGTACATCATGTGCTTTAGGGTGTCCCTCTGCCCCGTGCATACACTAGAATTAATTCAACTTCTTTGCTTATCGAGGATCTCTCCTTTTCATCTGGAGACCCTACTATGCCCCATCTTCTCCCTAGCATCCACATATTAGGGAGAACATATGTTTCTTTACTCTTTGTGACTGACTAATCTCACTTAACATAATTTTTTCCAGTTGCATCCATTTCCCTGCAAAGAACATGATTTTATTCTTCTTTATGGCTGAGTAAAATTCCATTGTGTACATATCCCATAGTTTTGTAATCCATTCATCTGTGGATGGACATCTTGGCTGCTTCCATAGTTTGGCTATTGTGAATTGAGCCGCTATAAACATAGATACACATGCATCGGTCTGATAATTTGGTTTCCATTCTTTTGGGTATATACCCAGTAGTGGTATTGCTGGGTCATATGGTAGGTTCACTCCCATTCGTCTGAGGGTCCTCCATACTGTTTTCCACAGTGGTTGCACAAGT